>CANYBF010956917.1:0-31341 GCA_948192965.1 Dalechampia spathulata | reverse complement strand
CATAGCAAACCAAAGCATCACATTCAAGCATAAACACCATAGGCATTCCATACTCATGCATCAAATACAAATCATACACGTAGCTATCCTCATAATCATACATACATACACACATACATACGTCGATACATACAAACTCCTAGGGTCCTAGACGCGGGCATAACAAATAGTGGTATTCAAGAAATACATATTAGACGTAGTGAGAGGAACAGACAGAGACATCCTTGGCTGAATGACTTTGTAGCTTTAGCAGAACCCCAGCCATTCAATTCTTTTCCAACCTTCACACCTTTTTACTCAAACACGGTTGCTCTTGTGCATGCTCACCAAGAACCTTCCAGTTTTCTAGTTGCTTGTTAGGATAGCAAATGGGTGGAGGCAATGGAAGAGGAACTGAAGGCCCTAGAACAAAATAACACATGGGAGTTAGTATCCTTGCCAACAGGAAAAAAGGCAATTGAATCGAAATGGGTTTACCAGATCAAATACAACGCTGATGGGTCGATCGCCAGGTATAAGGCTAGGTTAGTGGCAAAGGGATATAATCAGCTTCCTGGCATTGACTACCATGACAGTTTCTCTCTCGTCACTAAACATGTAACAGTCAGAGTTTTTCTGGCTTTGGCAGCCTCTAAACAGTGGCCTGTACAGCAACTAGATGGCAGCCTCTAAATAGTGGCCTGTACAGCAACTATATATCAACAATGCCTATCTGCACGGACGAGTCAAGGAAGAACTGTATATGAAGCCTCCGGATGGCTACCTAAAGGCACAAAATGGACAGTATTGTAGACTTATTAAGAGTTTGTATGGGTTAAAACAAGCGGGAAGAATGTGGAATAGAGAATTGACAGAAAAATTACTTAATTTTGGATTCAAACAGTCACAGAATGATACCTGTTTGTTCATCCGAGGTACTGCAGAAAACTTTCTTGCCCTGCTAGTCTATGTTGACGACATTCTTATCACCAGGCCACAGTTATCTGAAATCCAGCAGGTTAAGAGCTTCTTGGATGCAGAGTATACGATAAAGGATCTGGGACCTATTCGCTATTTTCTGGGTTTAGAAGTGTCTCGTTCTGAAACAGGTATGTTCATACATCAAAAGAAGTATATCGATGATCTAGTGGTAGAGATTGGGTTGACAGGAGCAAAGACAGTTGATTTTCCACTTCCAAAGGGTCAGGTTTTGGATCTGGACCAGGGAGATTTACTGGAGCACCCTGAGGTCTACAGACGGTTGGTGGGTAAGTTATTATATTTGGGTTTGACCAGGCCAGACATAACACACGCCGGAGTCATCACTAACCTGCGTTGCATGTCGTCAAGTACCTCAAGGGCAGTCTCAACCATGGCTTATTTTTTCCTGTCAACAACGAAACACGGTTATTAGCGTTTTGTGATGCTGATTGGGCGGCCTGCAAGAAAACAAGAAGGTCACTCACAGGTTATTGTGTTTTTATGAGTAAATCCCTCATATCATGGAAAACGAAAAAGCAGACAACAGTGAGTAGGTCCACCGCAGAAGCAGAATATCGCAGTATGGCAAAAACAGTTTGTGAGTTAAAATGGTTGTCATACCTTTTCACTGATCTACAGATTCCCGTTCAACAACTGATTCCTCTTTTCTGTGATAATCAAGCTGCTCTTCACATAGCAGCCAACCCAGTGTATCACGAACGAACTAAGCATATAGAGATCGATTGTCACATCGTTCGAAATCAGATGGAGGCCGGTTTTATCCTACCCATGCATGTTCGATCTGATCAACAACTGGCTGATCTCTTTACCAAATCTCTAGGTGCTGTCAAATTTCAAGCTTTATTGACCAAGATGAAAACTTCGATTCAAAACCCATTTTCATCTTGCGGGGGGAGTGAAGAAATGGGTACGCAGGTGAAAATTAAAGGAAGTGATATTAGAGGAGAAGTATCAGATGGTTCGTTAGGAGAGGAAGAGTCACGGGTGAATGAAGAAGATGACAGAAGAGAAAAGGTCGCGAATGAAAGTTTGAGAGTGGCGGACAAATCCATGAGATGGTTCAAGAAACCCTAGTTTAGGCAGCTGAAAGTGTTATAGTTAAAACGGTGTTGTGTGCCATCTTCCGCTCCGTATGAGGCTTGACGGGGCCCATATTAAATGCTCACATTATGTGTTGAAGTGGAGCACAAGTTATTTTAGTTAGGCTTTTATTATAAATACATGTATTGAACAATTATGAAATACATGAATCATTTTTATTAAAATACAAATTTTTTTTTCAATTTTACATCCCATGTCACAGTCCTCCTTTACCTCACACTTGTTCTTCCTCTTACCCACTAATTATTCCATCATTTTATTGACCATCACTTCATAACATTTGTGTTTTTTATTACTCTGTTTAGATTTTCGAAAATATATAAAATTATTTTTTAATAATAATTCGAAAATAACTTTCTAGAAAATCTCAGTGCTTTTCATAAGATTATTATTTAATGAATTTTGATGCTAAAGATACAGGCAAGAGTTTAAATTGAAAAAATATGACCCTAATGTAATCATTACGTAAAATGCTTTTTATTTTTCAGATAAGAGTGAAATTAGGAATTCGTTAATAATATTGAATATTTTTTAAAAAAATATATAAAATATATATATTTGTGAATATTATTATATAGTATGTTTTGTGGTTGGAGTACGTGAAAGGCAAATCCTTGTGTAGTGTCCCACAAAGGCGGGAATTTTATTGTTAAAGTGCTACGTGGAGGAACCTTATCAAATTGAACAGTGTAATTCTCATATTAATGCCACTTGTTCCTCACAACCTGGATGTTCCAGATCTCTTCCTTCTTCTTTATTGTCTTTTCCTTTTATGTTCTTTCATAAATATAATATTTATTTCTTTTAATTTTTTATGTTTTTTGTTTGTTTGTTATTTCCTATGATCAGATCCTCGACCTAACCACTTGTTTCCATCTACTCTTCCCATGTAGTTGTACCCAAATCTTGTTTATTAGATTCTTCTTTTAATTTTATTTTATTTTATTTTCCCTTCAATTTTTTAAATAGATATGTTAAATCTTTCTAGGATTAATAATAATGCTTAAATGATGGTAATAATATAGACGATTTTTCAAAAATTAAATAAGATTGAAATGATTTGATTTGATTTTAAATAGATATATATAATTGATATAATATATTTAAACAAAATTAAATTTTAAAAAATTTAAATAATTATCTATTCATAACTTATGATAATTTAAAGTTAGTGAAAAATTATATTAATTTTATCATGAGATGAAAATTTAAAAATTTTATCTTTAATAAGATATCGAAATAACACATTCATTCATGATAATTTATAAAAATAATATTATATAGAATTAAATAATATAAGCAAAATCAATATATAATACGGCTATTTTTAGTTAACATTATTAAAATTGTAACATGTTTTTGAATAAAAAATTATTATAAAAGAAATTCTATTGAAAATATTGAAGTTTAAATTTTTAAATAGAAAATAGAGATAAATCAATACATGTTTTCATTGTTATTTTTAATTGAAAATGTTTTAAATTTTTTGTGATATATTTATTATTTTGTTATAAAATTCATTTTTAGTTGCAAATTTATAAATTAAACTATAAGATTTAATACTTTATATTCTTGAAAAATATATAAAAAAAATATACCGAAAAAATATTTAATTTTGATGAGATTTAAGTTGTGATTTTTATAGTAGTGGATTAAAAGAAAAGGAATAAAGAAAGTATTGGAAGGAATTAAAGAAGGTATGCCGTGGATTGGTTCCACCATTTTCTCAAGCTTATTATTTAGATTAATCTAAGATTTTGATTCAAATCCAAACAAGCTCTTTGTTCTCAACTTGATATGGAGCTCAAACCAGTGCCTACTTCCACCCTCTAAACCTTGATAATGTTCTTTCTTTTCGTACCATATTTCTATCCAATCTTGTACTTTTTAGCCTTTGTATTATAATTATTATAATTTTCCTTTTGATTTTAAGTTTATGTTTGTTGATATGATCGTCTAACATTTTAATTTATTTATTCATATGTTTTTGAATATATATTGTTAATTTATAATATGCTTTATAAAACAAAGTAGACTAACATCCAAGTCATCTTTCTAGTGTTGATACGGTTGAGCAAGGCAGTCAAGTGATACTTTCACCCATTTGAATTGGGAACTTTGATTAGATTTAGGATCTACTAGAGAAGCTCCTCAATATGTGTGTCTATATAATATATACATATTGAGAAATATATGGAAGGGCTCAAGAAGTACATTCAATTATTACTTGCTAGATGATCAAAGCTCTAGCCACTAATGCAATATTATCATGTGGGTAGGTCCTCAATTTCATGTAAAAGTCTAGTTCACCTTCCTCACTGTTCTATGTTTAAGAATTCAGGCTCTATACAGCTCAAGCCAATTGGTAGCATGTGAATGGAAGCAGCAATAAAACAATTATTTTTATGATAATTACTTTTCTATAAATAATTATTATATTTAATATCTATATTGCCTAAATGATATACAGATGTGCATGGCTCTGGGACCTCTCTAAGCCCAGATGGCATCCTTCTTATTGTTTATTCTCAAATAAATATAATAAACATGATCGTAATTTAGGCTGTTTTTTTCGATTAAGGTTTCAAAATAATTTAAGGGCCTATAAATTTTCGAGGAAGTACCCACAGGCAGGAAGCAGAAGGGTATCAAGACAAGCATAAGATATGCCTTGCTCTCTGTCATCTTCCTGCAGCTTGAAGCTTCCTTTGTGCATCAATTTCAAGCAAATTTATAAGTACCCTCAAGTTAGATCTCAAAGATTTAGCTTCGGTGATGATGGTATATATGTTTATATATGTATATATTGAGAAATTTCCATGCGATTATTAGTTGCTCAAACCAGAATATCGACTCTCTAAATGGTTGGTTGGTTGGCAGGAGGAGCATCTGCGAACATGGTAGATGCAAACATGGGAGTTCTAAGAGAAAGAATGGAGCAAGTAAGAGCGAAGGAGATGAAGAAATGTTGGAGCAAAACAGTCGATCAAAATGGTTGGAGTTATCAGGGCCATGGTTATGATGGTAAACAGAAAAAACTTGCCATCTTTTCTGAAGCTTCAGATGTTGTGAGATCAGCTAGTGCTGCACTTGCTCTTGTCTTCTCTATTGGTTCTCTTTCCATCTTGCTTGTCTCTCTTCTGGTGCATCTTTGCTACTGATCATTAATATCATGCCATGATTTGATGTATGATTTCTTTAACTAATCACTGCCCATTATTCTTTTGCATCTCTAGGGCAAAGGGTGCATACCAAGAATTCATATTAACTCCATCAAAGTTATAATGTTTCTATTTCTTAATTAAATATCATAAATTTTAAGTATGATGCTTTTAAAGATTATATATCCTTTTAATATTTATCAATATTCATCTAAACTCTAATTAATTAAAAATTATAATAGTTAACTATATGAATTAGCTACAAAAACATGATGATTTTGCAATTATAAGTTATTTTCTTCAATTTCATAATAATTTTATCATTATTTAATTAACGACAGAATAATTTTCAATTATTAATTTTATTATTATTTTAATATTATTTTATGATGTTTTAGGATGATTATTATCAAATTTATTTCTATTGGAAATCAACTTAATAATTAAAAAAATTGATGTTTAAAAAGTGAATCCATAGATTTTCTCAAGATTTATTATCATCATTAAAAAAGTTTATGTAAATATTTAATTCATGTTTTACATAAGAATAAGATCAATAAATACATTTATTGTATGGATTTATTAGGATACGGAGGATTAGGTAATGGACCAACAACATGCCTCACTCATTTCCACAAAATCGGTCAACTGTGGAATTGCACCATGTTTTAAGCTAAAATCAAACCAGGGGTTGGTTCGGAATCAACCATTTAGACCCGGTTCACAAGTTTAGAATTTTAATCATGATTTTTTTTATAATTATCATAATAAAATCGTTAATTTATACGTAATTATGAGGGAATAATTGTATTGAGAAGTCGACAAATGATGACTTGGTAATTTCACACGTGGGATTGTATGGTTTGTTGGTCTAAGGTAGACTCGGTTTGACCTAATAACATAATAATAACAAGTCACGCTTCTAATTAATAAGGAATAATGAATAATTACTATTAGTATTCGATGGTTAATAATTAATTATAAATATTAATAAAAATTTTACATTTTATTAAGTTCTATTGTTAAAATATAGAATGATCATATGATATATACTATTTTTTTATTATATAAAATTGATTATCTAAATTATAATTTATAAAGTTTTTTTAAAAAGGATGGGATGAATTTTAAAAGCAGCAATAATTTCTTATGTGAATATTTTAATATTTAAGTTTTAATACGCGTGTCATGTGGGGAAAGCCATAAAATAAAATATATTGGAAATGAGATATTGCGGTCGGAAAGATCGGCGTAAATGACGTCGTTTGCATCCAATTTAGAAGAATTCTAGATTCCTGACCAGTAGGGTTATTTTGACCGCTCACCCGTTCGCCTAATTTTACTTATAACCCAAAACTTTGTACTGTCGCAAACAATATGGACCGAACCCGAGTCAATCGGTTTTTCCCATTCCCATGATTCACCTCGTAAATTTTTATATAATTCAGATTTATTTTATAAATTCATTAATAATATAATAATATATATTAATTTTTAATAAATATTAAATATTTATTAATTATATACTAATAATTAATAATAATTATATATTAATTAATATAAAATTAATAAATATTTGATATTTAATGAAAATTTATATATGTTATTACTGTTAGATTTATAATCTTATATAATGAAATTATTTAACCTAAATTATTACATAACATTTATGAATAAAGATTATAATAAACTTAATTTAGTATATTACCATGAATATTGGCTTAGTTCTATGCTATTGTGCATAAATATTTCAAATTACATGACAATTATATGATATATCAAAACTCTTTTTCCCAACTCGTATGTCATAAATTTTCTCTATTGACTAAAAAGTGAGAGAGAAAAATAGAGACAAAACAAAAAAAAAACTAATATAGCAATCAAAGAGTCATTAATTTTGCCTATAGTAGCTTTTATAATATAGACAGAGATCTTTATGTATATCTATTGTTCTTATCTGTAACGAACAGGTTCTTCTTTTATGGTTTCTAAGGTTGGCTTCCTTGACCTGCAGACCGACAATTTGTACTTGTATTCTGGCGCTGGAAACCCTGCAGTTTCTTCTTCTTTGTTTTCATCATCCGAGGAAGAAGAATTCATGGCCAATGATCTTGATCCCCCATCGCTAATTTGCTGGCTTTCTTGTACGGTATTACCATCTCCAGGCAAGACCCTGATCTTGTTATTAGCTCCTGAGATTCTCTTAGCCGCAGAATTAGCAGCCATGAAAAGGGCAGCCATATCAGCAGCAGTAACAATAGAATTCAGTCTTTTCATAGGAAACATGATATAAACATTGCCAAACTCAACCTCTTCATCAGCAGCAAGGGCCGAGAATCTCCTACCAATATGAAGCGACTGAGAGTTTACGAGGAAGAAATTCGGACACTCTAACATAATCTCGGCTGCTTTAACCGGATGGCGAAACTGCCGAACTTCACCCCCGGGGAAAACCACTCTAGCGGCCTTGGAGTTGTTGATGAGAGGGGAGGCTAAAGTGCAAGAAACGTAGTTTCCCATTTGGGAATCCGGCCGGCTCTGGTCTAGGGCGAAAGAATGAAGGAGTATACAGAACAGAGTTTATGGGGTCAATGGAAGATTTTGGTTGAAGAAAGCCATATATATGTAAGGAAATGGTGGAATGCATGAGAGAGACGCGTTAGGCTAATAGTAAAAGGAAAGAAAAGTAGGAGAAGATGCATATGTGATTATAATATTATTAAAACTTCATGTTTGGCTGGCTGTTATTAGCGCGTGGGGCCTCATTCCACTCACCATTGGCAAGCTATTCGTGCAACTCCGTCTACATGCCAACCCAATTAATATTATTTTAAATAAACATCAATTAAAAAAAAAAAACCCCCCCTCTACTCATTCAAATTTATCTTATCTGATTATTCCAATACAATTTAATTCTATTATTTTAATCATGGCCGTTGAATATTATATGAATTACTAAATCCATATAAAATCTCTTCTACTTAATTATTATTATTACTTTTTTAATTGATATTGATTATGAATTATGTAAACCGTTTAGATTACACTAACATTACTCTTCTTAATCTTATAATTTAATTAATTATGAAGTATAATTTTTGAAAAATAATAAAATATTTTACCAAATATTAATTATTTTTAATTTCATTTCGTGTCAACTTCTCACATGTGACGATCATTCCACACATGCCAAAACTGCATTAACAATATTAAAAGAATGATAAGATTTTAATATTTTAATATATTCAATATTAAATTCTGATCATTAAAAAAATATATTAATATAATGATTAATCAATTATTTTAAATTCTAAAAAATGTAATTAGATATTATTACTCCGGGATCAAAATTTTCTTGATTATTTATGGGAAAATAATACATGACATTGAGGAAGGAAATTAGGGTTGGAATTTGACATAAAACTTGAAGGAATATCATTTTCAGGCTACATAACATGGAAAGAACAAAGAAGGGAAAGTGTAATGCAGGCACTTTAATTATCCTTTTCTTGGGGCCCTTCTTGGAGACCCTTTTTTGCAAATTATTCTTTTGTTTACATTATGAAATTATTTATGTATTGACTCTCAATTATGTTCCGTAATTAAAATCTACCACATATTCTGATCTTTCTGCCGGTTTTGTCCTCATGTATACATATAAGATTATTAAATATTATTTATGAAGAAAATAAGGGATCAAAATAAATTTAGTCTGACTGAAAAATTTATAGTAATTTAATTATAAATTGTACCTATCAATTTTATTATTATTTATGAAAATATATCATATTTCATAAAAGATCACAAAAAATTATTCCCGTGTCTCGCAACTCCGGTGATTATTTTCTGCTGTCGAATTCAGAACTGGAATAAGCAGATCCAGAAAACCAACAGCTGCTGCAATTATCCCTACGTTGAATGGTACTTGTTTCGTTTCCTGATGAATTTTTAGCTCGTGCTTCCTGTTTTGCCGACTCTGTCCATTGCTTTTGCTGCCTGACATGATGGTTTGCAAGCATTCAAGAAAAGCATACATATCACTGTGTTGACTTGTTAATAAGAATGATATAAATCTTAAATTCGAGCTCGGAAAATGGAGTATTCTTTACATATAAACTGAATACATGAATCTATTAAAAGAATGGATACAGTATCCACAAAACTTACCTCCTTATCCCAATTACTGCATGCATTTACTGTAACAAGTGCCGCAATTTGTACTATGAGCCCACATATTATCCCCATCCATAGCCCCTGACCATGATAATATCAGCATCAATCCTTAAGTTCTTGTTCTTTTGTTGCAATTTTGTTTGAAGATGAGATTTATTCACATGATTCATCCATTTGATCGATGGATGAAATTACAACATACTATATAAAAGCATAAATCAATATATATGATCATAATAATGATTTATTTGATTAAATTATAAACATCATTAATTATAATCACTCACCATGCCTCCAATATGGAACACAAAAGCAAACAGCAAAGCACAAGGAATTGCTACAACATAGTAGGCTCCAAGGTTAATACAAGCACATAGATTTTGCCACCCACATCCTCTAGCAGCACCTACGAAGATGGCCAAATTTCATTGTAAATTGAAGTGTTATCATTTCATACTTGCAAGAACAAGAAGAAATTGAAAAAACCTGACAGAACGCATTGGAATCCATCCAATAAATCAGAAAGTGCTAGCAAGGGCAACATATTAGCAACGTATTTGATCACTTCTTGTTCGTTACTGTAGAGCTTTCCCCATATGTGGCGCACCAAAATGGTTGTGATTGCTATGATTATCCCTTGTGACAGCGCCATTATGATCATCACACGCAAAGCTAGGCGGGCCCTTCGTGGGCGGCCAGCGCCAAGTTCATTCGATACTCTTGTACTGATAAAGGTGTAATCATGGACCAACATTATAGAAAGATTGGAACTAGATCATTGATGGTAAAAAAAAATTCAAAAATGGATTGAACTAACTGACCTTATGGCTCCACCGAGGCCAACAGAGATCATATAAACCATCCAACATGTGTTCAGGCTAAGAGAAAACAATGAACAAAGAATGCTTAATTAGAATGTGCTTCCCAAATTTTTACTTGGAAAAGAATTTACAAGGAAAGGATTTACCTTATGGAGAGTACAGATGTCTCTAGTTTGGGATTTGGGAGGAGACCAGAAAGAAGAACCACCATCTCAAATGACCAGTACTCCAAGCTTGGCAAGAACAAGGAAAATGCCGTAATTTGCTCGAATATTATTGATTATAATTATCTATAGGCTCTATATGCATTTGAAAAAGACATACCATATCATGATTGTTGAGGGAACTGCAAGTTTTATAAAGCTGATAGTATCATGGATTGCCTCCATTGAAAAGCCAGTCCAAGTCTTCATGCAAGCTGGAGAGAATTTGACGTAAAATGCTAACAAAACCACATTGATCCAGTAGGAAATGGTAATTGCCATGGCAGCTCCTCTGCTTCCAAGTTCTGACTTGAAAACAAGAACCCAACACACTACAACGTGCAAACAAGCTGTAATTGCAGAGCTGAGCATCATGGGGAAGACATTGTTTTGCGTTTGAAGAAATCTGTTTAGACATTGGAGCAGACTATAGGCGAAAAGGGCCGGAATCATGGACCGGTTGAACATTCCTGCTCCGACCGATATTTCATGATCTTGGCCGAGAAATATAAGGATGGTGGCCGTGTTAAACCATATTACTGCAAGAGGAATGCTTAGTGCAAGAAGGATTAGCATTGCTCTTTGTGTATGAACTCCAAGCATGTGGTATTGTTTGGCACCATAGGCTTGACCACATAGTGTTTCCAATGCACTTCCCATTCCTAGCTATATATATCAATTAATTAGCGATGTCGATTTCGAATTGATCATGAAACTATAACTCGTGGGTGGAATTAAGCTCAAGCAAATAAACCGATTATTAGAATAGAAAAAGAGAAACTTACGAGGACACTAAAACCAGAAACAGAAGCAAAAGAAGAAGCCATGGAAGCACTAGAGAGAGGAAGCTCACCAACATGCCCTACAAACATAATTGATATCACTTGTAAACAATACTGAAGCATGCTAACTGCTATCAGTGGCCCTGCCAGCCAAACTTGCTGCTTTGCTTCCTCCAACATACCCTCTCCACCACAGCTACCTTTTTCCGACGATTCATCATTATCATCAACTTCTTCTTCTTCTTTTTCTTCTTCTTGATTTCCAACCAGAAAAGATTCATGGGCTGATGATATTTCTCCTCTCTCCATCTTCATGATCGTTTCCTCTTCAGATTTAATGTTCTGAAGAAATCGGGGTCTCAACTATATCATTGGTATTATAATATGCGAGTTTTATGAGTATATTTTTTGAATTTATTATAATAATGGATCATAATAATTGATTATTTTTAGGATATCTTTAATGGATAAATAAATAAATAATGCAACCTTAAATAATTACATTATTAACCACAAGACAAAAATCCGTCATCCAATTGTTATTATTATTACCATTACTAATATTACTATTTTTGATTTATTACTAATATTTTGCATTGGTCTTTTAAAAAAACTACTAATCAAAAGATATTAATGGAAAATACTGCAATTTTTTTTATAAGGGCACCCCAAGGAAATAATTGACACGTTGTAATGCACCATACGACGTCGTTAAATGCATCCTGGAAAGCATGGTAATTGCAGTAAGATCAAATCACAATTTTTTTTTCCAAAAAAAAGGAGAGTCCACGAGAAGAAGCAGCAGCAGCAAAGGATGAGAGGGAGAGCTTGCGTGGTAGTGTTGGGAGACATTGGACGGAGCCCTCGTATGCAATATCACGCTCTTTCACTTGCTTCTCAGGTCCATTGCCTCTCTCTCTCTCTGTGATAATTTCATGTTTTCCTTTAAAAAACTATAAATTGAACTTTGTCAACATTTTGATTGTGATCTTTCTCCTCCTGTGTTGCAGGCATCTTTACAAGTCGACATCGTTGCCTATGGAGGTATTATTTCTCATTCCTTTTCTAATTGGTAGTTAGGGATTTACAATTCATGGCTTCTGGTGTGGTGTTTAATAAGCCGCGCTTGAGACGCATTGCGCGTTAGGCTCAGCCCGGCAGGCGGCCTCTGGCTCAGGCGCAAAGGCGCATCTCAAAGACATGTGACCTACAAAATAGATAAACAGAACTGGAACAAGAAAAAACATATCTAAAACCTTGGTAATTAGAGTGAAATTTGGAAGAAGGAACTGAAATCTTAAAAAATAAACAAGCTAAATAAAGAAACAAACGATATTTGCATTCCTCTGCTACCGGAGATGGCTTAGTGCACCTTTGTTGGTCTCTTCCCATCGACGCCGAAGATCGCCGCTGGATTTGGTTGCTTCCATACGTCGTCGACGACCATCGCCGATGCACTCTAGCTGCAGTAGCCATCCCTGCGGCAGTCCTAGAGCCTGGATATGTTCATTTTATTTCTTTTATTTATTCATTTTATTTCTTTTATTTGTCTATTTTATTTATTTATTGGATCTTCTTTTACATATGTATATTTCTCGCCTTTTTTTTCCTAAACATTAAAAATTTCTGGATCTTCAAATTTTTAGGTTTTCTTTTCCTTCTTCTGATTTTATTTCTTTTCTATCATTTTTTATGTTTTCTTAAATTATTTTTTCACCTTAGAATGGTATTTTTAAAAAAATTCATATCACTTAAAAATTATAAAATAAATTTATATTTGGCATATTTTAAAAACATTCAATAATATACTAAATAGTTTGTATGTGTGTAATTATTTATTGATTTATTGAACAAAATTACTTAAATTAAATAATTAAATAATATTTAAGTTCAATATAACGCCAAACAATTTTATTGTGTACATAATATTTTTATTAATCATATAGTTAAATTTAAGTTTGAAAATATGAACCTTATTAATATTTTTAATGTGTGTTATGCATTTAAAAATGCTTATCCTGAAATTTAGTTTTGATTGGATTTAGCTCTTCCTATTAGGCTATATGTGTCACTTTAGCTAATTTAACAACATATGAATGAAAAAGTCATTTTTTTATTAAAATTAAGCTTTTGTAAAACTTTTCAAATTTTTTGTGCTTCACCTCTTTCAGGCTTGAGACTTCTTGAACATAGTGCTTTTGCATTTCCATTTTTTAGTTTATCTTAGGAGCTTTTTACAAATCCTTATTTTTAGCATTTAACTGTTCAAAATTTATTGTACATTGTCATGTATATTCATGATATTTATGCTAATGATATGTTTTAATTTTAAATTCATATCCTTGTTTGTGATTTTCACAAATATTATGGGTATCAATGATTGTTTTTTATGATTGACTTTTTGTTTTCTTTTTACTTTTTCTGAAAGGATCCGAACCCCATATGGCAGTGCTCGAGAATCAGTCCATCCATATCCACAAAATGGTATGCATACCATTTGGAACTCTGATATGATACCATTTTGATTGTTGTAATAGTTTATGTATTTCTTTGTATTGCAGAAACAATGGCCAGTGCTTCCTCAAGGCTTGCCCAAGTTCTTTAAGACCTTGGTTCTTTTGCTCAAGCCATTGTTTCAGTTTTTTGTGCTACTTTGGCATCTTTGCTTCAGAATACCAGCTCCTGATGTTTTCATAGTGCAGGTAGGATAACATTTGAGATGGAAAAAACCATAGAGTTGACTGTTTAATTCTATATAACTATTCCTTGATCAAATGAGCATGCTCTTTTTATATAATGGGATGTAACAGTATAATTGTGAGTCTCATACTGTTTTAAAATCATTTGTACTACTTAACATGGTGTCCATGGTTAACAATAATTTTAAGCATTGAAAAGAGATGGTAGAAGAGAGCTGTAGAAGCTATGCATTGGTATATTAGGTCCTGCTTGGGTTTGAATTTGTCATTCCTATGCTGTATGCAGTTGGTTGACATTATTTAGTATATGCAACCTTCTTCAATGTGCCTGTACCGTTTGAATATAGGCTTCACCTCCTTCAGAAGAGCTTGGGTTTATTTTATTCATTTATCTATTTTGAAACTGGATTAATACGTGTTGCCATTGTAATAGTCCTTCCTATGTTTGAACATCAGGTGAAACTGTAATGCCACAAAGTTAAAACTTTTAATGTGTTGTCTGGTTCTTACAATAAACTAAAGGAAAATGAATATCCTGATTTCTAGGTACATTGTGTGTTGATGCGTATGCTTATAAATAAATTGTTTTCCATTTGGCTTGTTGGAGGAATATCTAATTTGTTTATGATTATGTTCTTTCATTGTTTTGTCAGAATCCACCATCTGTTCCAACCTTGGTGGCTGTAAAATGGGCTAGCAAGCTGAGGAATTCTTCTTTTATTGTCGATTGGCATAACTTTGGATATACATTACTGGCATTATCTCTTGGAAGAAACAATCAATTTGTCGCAGCATATCATTGGTACCACTTTCATACTCGCTAGAATCTTGTACTTTTGTCACTAAATGTATACTCGGGTATGCACCATGAGTTTTGTTTCTTTGTAGGTTGGAGAAGCGTTATGGAAGGATGGCCAATGGCTCCCTATGTGTAACAAGGGCTATGCAACATGAATTGGCCCAAAACTGGGGAATAGAGTAAGACTTCAGCTTAATTTTGTTAATCTGATGAAAACATTTTATTAACAGTTTAGTATCAATCAATGTATATTGATCATCTTTGGCATGATGGAAATTGGCAGTGCTACAGTTTTATATGATCAGCCTCCAAGTTTCTTTGGTCCAACTTCACTTGAGGAAAAGCACAAGGTGAATGTCTCTTAAAAAAAAACACAGGAGTATACGGATAACATGGAATCATGAATTTACTTTGAGAAATGGATCATTGTTAGTTGTTTCGCAGATTGGATGAATACATCAGTCAGCCTCAGAACATTCGTGATTCTGTTAGCTATGGTAACTACATTTTTGGTTCTTGTCTACATGAGACTGGATTGAATTGAGAATTCTTCGTGTTAAGTTATGCATCCTCTTATGGTAATAGGAACAGGGAACTACAATGTAAATGAAACTTTGTTTACCACCATGGTTGATGGTGATATTATCTTAAAGCCAAACAGGCCAGCACTTGTTGTTAGCAGTACAAGCTGGTGAGTTCTTTTCAAGTTTATGCTATGAAATTATAAAATTTGTGCCTTTCTCACATCTTGTTCCAGTTTAATTGAATTCATTTGTAATTGCCAATCTTACGTTGGTAATAAATCAAGGAAATATCTCATATTGCAAGATGTTGCATATCATGCTTTTCCTTGCATCTTTTGTTTGCTTTTTGATTCCCGCATTTTTTACTGTCATTTATTGGGATTTTGTAGATTTTTGATAATTTCTACTTGAATGCCTTTTCTCTTTCTTGTGTATCTTCTCCTTTGTGATTGTCAGTTTCTAGAGTAATGTATATTCATATGTTTGGTTGTGATAACAAACTAAACTAATGAGATCCTATCAGAAAGATATCCATTTCAATTTAATAACTTTTCAGGAGAAATTAATTGAGAAAATATTTTAGGACCCCAGATGAGGATTTTGGCATTCTCCTAGAAGCTGCAGTAATGTATGATAGGCGTGTTGCCTCAATCTTAAATGAAAATGACTCTGCTCTTGACGAGGTGCTATGGAAGGATATTACCAAAGGAAAACAGTACTTGTATCCTAGATTATTATTTGTTATCACAGGTAGTTTCTAATTGGTGGACGTCCTTTGTTCTTTCAAATGCATAAAATTAAGTATACACCACGTTAGCTAAAGTTGTACCATTGATAAAGGCAAGGGACCTGAAAAGGAAAAATATGAAGCAAAAATAAAGCGGTTACACCTCAAGCGTGTGGCATTTCGTACCATGTGGTTGTCAGCTGAGGATTATCCACTGCTTCTTGGTAAATAACTTTTTTTACCGTTATTATTTATTTCTTTGCTGTAATATGCAACTTCTGCGACTGTTTTGAGTTTCAGGCTCAGCAGACCTTGGTGTGTGCTTGCATACTTCATCATCTGGATTGGACCTTCCCATGAAGGTACATCTTCATCTGGCATCTCTATTTATTAAGTGAACTTTTTGTTTGTGTGTGTTTTGAAATCTTCAAATTTGTTAGTTCCTCGGGAACTAAAGTTCTGCAACTCTGGCATGGCATAGGTTGTGGACATGTTCGGCTGTGGACTGCCTGTATGTGCGGTTGCCTACTCTTGGTAAAGCATTATCCTCCTTTTATTTCTCCTTCCTAAATGTTATTCCAACTCATAATTATTTTCTTTGTTTGAAGCATCAACGAGCTAGTTGAAGTAGAGAAAAACGGTCTCCTCTTTTCATCATCTTCGGAGTTAGCCAATGAACTTTTGGTAAATAAACTACTCAGTTCAACTTTCCAACATCACAAGTTTACGCCACTTTGGCATCATCGAGTTAGTGGAAGATGTGATAATAGATTCAAATTTAATATTTTATTTAAATCTTAAATATTCAGAGACATGAAAGGTTCATGAGCACGTTTGCTCATAATCTCATCTCTGTAGTACCCAAAATACACAAACCGATGCTTTTTGATGCTAAAACTGATACCGGTGTTGCATTTTACAAACTTATTATCTGTCAACCAGCCATTGTCACGACTTAGTTTGTTTTTTTTCCTCGTGTATCTTGAAAGAAATCTGCGTGTTTAATTTGTTTCATAGAAAAACTAACAATGTACATCTCGGAATATGCACAGACATTGTTTAAGGGTTACCCAGATGAATGTAATACACTGAACTTGCTGAGAAGTGGTGCACTGGAAAAGAGTTCTTCAAGGTGGGCTGCAGAATGGGAAGAAAATGCAAAGCCATTAATAACTGAGGCAAGTTTATTTCTTTCTATATTTATGCATACCATCATTGAACTATTCTCAATGTTTATGTGCGACTTGATTCTTTGAAGTCTGAAAAATTTTAACTGGAACTGGCTTACTTTCTAAAACTTTGGCGACCTGGGGACGCTAGATTATCATGTATATTTTATACAATTTCCTCCGCTGCCTCTGTATGTGGCTGAAATATTCTGTTCTGTGCAATTGTCCACATGATTGAGATAACAAGATGTCAACTGTTAAATTTTCAGGTCATCACTAAGAATTCAAATTGATTCCTGGTCTGACAGTGGATAATTGTTGGAAGTAATTTAACAGGCAAGTCTGGAATCTTCCAACGCTTATCTTGAACATTTCTGGGGTTTGGTTAAATTGGAAAGTTATCGAGATGAAACCAACGAAGCTGGGAGAATTTCCCGGAATTATCCAAATTTCAAATTGCTTATAGGATCCACTCTGCTTGTATTGACTTTACAAGGGCAGGTGTTCGGTATTGTTGTTCAACTTTTTTTTGTAAAAAAAATCAATTTCTTGAATTATTTATTATAATTTTTTAAAAAAAATTCCCAAAAACATCAATATGATGGGTTTGTAAGAGCTTGTTGTTGTCACGGGTAGTAGCTATTTATATTAAAATGGTCTGCTGACAGGCAGGCATACTGGGAGATGATGTCCACCCACAAAATTTTGATAGTTTGACATCGGTTCTGCCACGACGAAAAGGAGGCGACGGCGTTCAGGTTTTCTGTTTCATGTTATAAGAATTTGTATTCAACCATTCGCGTTAGGGAAATCAAATACAAAAAAAGGAGAAAAAAAACATTAGACCCTTCATATGAATGATTATACAAATTTTTGGGCTAATGAACTGGCTAATTTATATATTATTTTTACGTAGATGTATTTTTTGACATTTAAGTAGTAGGGTCTTTTTATTTTGGTGGTGATGTGTTTGTTGGTCGATAAAGATGGATGAACTAAATTAAATTAAATTATGCGTGTGGTGTGGGTAAGCTAAGAAGGTATCTTGTAGCCCAAGCACTGAAATTCAGACGAGACAACTGTTGGAGTATTTTAGGGTTTTGATTGGCAGCCACGCAAAATTCATCTTTGACTCTCTGCATTCTGCTTTTGACCGTATGTCAGTTTGAATATTCATGAAATAGTTTCAAAATTCAATTAGCTTTTATTAAATTAGGTTAAATTAAACCAATTGGGTCTTGTATGGTTTGAGAATTAGTTTAGGTAATGAATTTTAAAAATATTTTGTAGAATTGATTTATATATATATATATATATATATAAAGAATCTTAAGATCTTCATGTCAAATTATTTATAGAAATCCATAAATAAACAAAATTCCTTTCATTTCATCATTTCTGTACGTTTCTTGGGATTCTTTCGGACAATAAACCATCATTGCCTTATCGACCGTTTATGTATTAGTTGACAAAATTGAAGGAGATATTTGATATTATTATCCGAGAGATATGCGGTTATAAAATAAGGGATTATTTTATCATTAATTTATAAGCTAATTTAGTGAGATACTATCACAAAATATTTGATTGAATATTAAATAAGTTTAATTAAATATTTTGAATGTATTATAAAATTAATATATATATAAATATAAATATATATTAATATTAATTAATTTTAAAAGAGTTAACATAACAGAAAAATTAAACAAATTGAAGTCATTTCTGTAATGAGATGAACCAGTGAAAATAAGATATATAATAATTTGAGAATGAGGGGTATATTAAATCAACAACTTTGAAGGATGAGGATTAGGATGTTGGAATCTGAAGAATAAACACATTTAAACATTTGAATATATAACACACACACCAATATTTATTAGAAATATAAATGGGAATAACAAATGCATCCCATTTTTAAAATGTGATTTTTCTTGTGGTCCCTCGCCAAGGACCATGCCCGATTCATGTAATATTTTTTATATTTGCAATTAATTAATTTATAGTGTTTTTAATTCATATGTATTAATATTGGTTGCTTAAATAAGTCATTTTAATTAATTTAATAAAGTTTTAATAAAAGTTAATATTTGATTTGAATAAAATGCATTCTTATTTTAATCATCAGATTATATTTCATACAAAATTTATGGTTAGATTAAAAATCAAATTATTTAATTTTTCAATTTTTAATTTATAATAGATGCATCTTTTGTTTTTTTTATATTAATTATTTTATTTTATGTTCTAAAATTATTAAAAGATAATATTTTAATCCTCAATTAATTTTAAATTTTTTATTCTATTGAATTTCAATAATTATTTTTTAAAGCTTACAATTAAAAATAAAAATTAACTAATTAACTAATATATGATATATAATTAATCATTAATAATCATTTAAATTTAAACTTAATATTTTAAAACTTCCAACAACAATTAAATTCTTTTATACCAATATACCAATTAATTGATTCTTACACCTAGCATCAGGAAACCAAGGAATTTGAGTAAAAAAAAATTCATATAATTTATTTAATTATAAATTATAAATTTAATTTTTAAATTATATATAACCATAATTTAATGAAAAACTATTTCATAGTTTGATTTATCAAATAAATTATGAACATATTAATAATATGCCAATTTTTTTATAAAATATTAAATATTTATTAGTTATTATTTATATATTAACTATTAATGATAACTAAATACAATTAATAATAACTAAATATCAATCAATACTAATAAAAATTTAATATTTAATAAAAATAGACACATATAATTATATTATTAATAGATTTATAATATTACATGATGGAATTAAATCATATAATTATATTTCAAATATTATGAATTTTAAGAAAAGCATAAGATGGGATTAAATAGTTAATAACAAAATGGGGACAAAAAGTACGAGACATGCATGTGGAAGATTGGAAGACAAATTATAATGTAAGAAAATTCATAAATCATGGTTGTCGGGATCATTCTGAAGGTGAAATCCCCACCGCATATATATGTACACATATATATTTATATATATAAAACAATCAGGAAATCCATAGATTTTCGTATCATGTATGTATTACAGATTCGAGCGAGAGCAGAGTTCTGATTTCTCACGGCTCTTCTCTTCCCTCCCTTTTCTCCTCCTCCTCCTTCTCCTCCTCCTCTCCCCTTTCATATTTTCCAATCTTCCCATCCCCCGCCGCCCCCGTTCAGAATCTGGAAACAACACCTGAAATCCATGGCTGACACGCCAGATAAAACCATCCGACAACCCTTGCTGCCGCTTAAAGACGGTTCTACAACTTGTCTAACATGGCCCGCTTTTACTCAGGAAGTGAAAAAGCTTGGTTACATAGCAGGTCCTATGGTGGCTGTCGTTCTTTCTCAGTATCTTTTACAAGTTGTTTCAATGATGATGGTGGGTCACCTTGGCGAGCTTGCTCTTTCTAGCACCGCCATCGCCACCTCTCTCTCCGGTGTCACCGGGTATAGTCTTCTTGTAAGTCCCTCTTACTTCTCCTCGTGTTTGTTTATATCCAAGGACTTCAGATGATGCAAAGATACTGTGAATGAATCTTGAAGAAACGTTAAATTTACATATTTGGAAGAATTAGTGAAACCTCAGGCATTACGATATTCACAGTTATCTTCTCAAGCTGCGTATTCAATCTTAACATAGAACCAATCATTCTGACGGCTTGGTTTTGAGAATTCATTAGTCAAAATGCACTCAAAATTTTAGGTGCAGTAATGTTAGGACCACCGTTAAATTTTTAGTATTTCCATGATATATATATATATATTATTGGCCTTTAGCCATTTGTCGTTAACTGATTGACACAGAAACTCTACCACTCAATATTAGTTTAATATTTTGGACTTATTATCATTATGATTATGGTTTTCTCTTCATGAATGCATCATTGTTTAAAATATATAGATATATATATATATATATATATATATATATATATACATATATATATATATATATAATACATTTATTTTCTGAAACGTTACTTAAAATTTCGAAGGATTTCATTTTTTTAAATAAATTTTTTATGTAAAAAACTTGAAATTCATTTACAGGTAGACTTGGCAAAGTCTACTTCAACTAGACATTTATATTAATGTTTAGGGAACGGTAGCTAGCTACTGACAGATGATGGTGATTTGACCACGATTTTTACTACATAGCGGGACACTTTTTTTGACTTTAGCTTTTGATCAAGTGCATTATGATCCGTGACAAGATTGATGACTAAGAATAGTCGGTCTTTGCACGATAAAGAAAAGAAATGCTCTGCGCTTGTGGAAAATGGTGTACCATTTTGGACATCATTGACATTTCCGTTTACTATCAGGACCATGTCATTAACATTGCTGGGTTTGAGATGCCTGGATGATTGATGATCTTATGTATAATGGTAAAATCTTGTGATTTGCATGTGCCATGCAGTTGGGGATGGCCAGTGCA
The DNA here is from genome assembly GCA_948192965.1 of Dalechampia spathulata. NCBI lineage: Eukaryota > Viridiplantae > Streptophyta > Magnoliopsida > Malpighiales > Euphorbiaceae > Dalechampia > Dalechampia spathulata. The sequence continues at coordinate 9,706 of CANYBF010956917.1, read as the reverse complement.
TTGGAAACTCTATGTGGACAAGCTTATGGAGCTAAGCAGTATAAGAGACTGGGAATTCAAACGCAAACTGCAGTATTCTGTTTAATCCTAGTTTGTATCCCACTCTCGATCATATGGACATTCATGGGACAGCTTCTTGTTTCAATTGGCCAAGACCCTGAAATTTCACATGAAGCTGGTAGATATATGATATGGCTTATACCTTCCCTCTTTGCCTACGCTGCTCTTCAGCCACTTGTTCGGTACTTCCAGATGCAGAGTTTGATCACTCCTATGCTGATAAGTTCATGTGCAATTCTTTGCTTCCATATACCTCTCTGTTGGGTTTTAGTATTCAAGTCAGGATTAGAAAATGTTGGTGCAGCACTAGCAATTTGCATTTCGTTTTGGTTAGATGTAATTGTCCTTGTACTTTACATGAAATATTCTTCTGCCTGTGCTAAAACTCGTGCTCCGGTTTCGATGGAGTTATTTCATGGTATAGGAGAATTCTTCCGCTTTGCCATCCCGTCTGCTGTAATGATATGGTAATCCATCTGTCATTTGTTTACTCAGGATTTGCAGAAGATTTTTTAAGCAGACATTTTACTTCTTTCTTTTGATGCATTGATGTTTTTGTAGCTTGGAGTGGTGGTCATTTGAGCTGCTTGTCTTGCTCTCGGGGCTTTTACCAAATCCAGAGCTTGAAACATCTGTCTTATCCGTCTGGTATTTTCTCTTCTCGTCCAATGTTCTGTTTAGTGGATAAATTTGCATTCCAAATCACCTCTCAGAACATATAGAATGAACTTTCTTCTGATGTAGTGATCTGCCTTTTCTGCAGTCTTCAAACTATTTCTACCCTTTATGCAATACCTTATGGATTTGGTGCTGCTGTAAGGTATATAGCTCCATAAACCTGAACTCTTATTTTTTTTTTTTTTTTTTCAATTCGAAATTGCATTGTTAACGTTTTTGGTATTTTATAGCACTAGAGTCTCAAACGAATTAGGAGCGGGAAACCCACAAGTCGCTCGTCTATCTGTTTATGCTGTGTTGTTTCTCGCAATCCTGGAGACGGCTGTAGTAAGTAGTACACTCTTCGCAAGTCGCCGAGTTTTTGGCTACCTTTTCAGCAACGAAAAGGAAGTAGTGGATTACGTTACAACAATGTCTCCTCTGGTTTGTTTGTCAGTTATAATGGACAGCCTTCAAGGAGTGCTTTCAGGTTAAAACTCGTTTGATTCTCAGTCATCAGGTATTTTGTTTCTGGTACTGATATACGATATTTATCATTCGTCGTTTCAGGAGTTGCAAGGGGGTGTGGATGGCAGCATATAGGGGCTTATGTCAACCTCGGCGCCTTCTATCTTTGTGGGATTCCGGTTGCTGCCATGTTAGGTTTCTGGTTTAAGTTAAGAGGCATGGGACTTTGGATCGGCATACAAGTTGGTGCCTGTACACAAACAGTTCTACTCGCCATTGTTACTGGTTGTGTAAATTGGGATAAACAGGTAACCTTTCCGTCAAACACCATTTAATGGAAGATACTTATTTTCATATCACGCTTTTTAACACCTATAATGCTCAATCTTATCGGTAAGGTTCCACACAAAAACGGTAAACATCTCTAGTAAGAGTTCTAGAATTTAGTCAAACCCTTAAGGATGTTGCTGAAGTTGTTGTGATGTGATAGGAAGTTCTCATGCGTTGTTTGCTGGTGTATTATTGGATTGCAGGCAATTAAGGCAAGGGAAAGGATTTTCGATGGAAGAGCTTCAGTTGACGATGTATTAATGTGAATTGCGAGTAATGATAATGTCGTCCATTTTCCCTTGTTTCTGACACCCAGAAACGCTTTCTCTGTACCTTTCTGTTTAAGAAGAGAAGCTTTTGGATCGGTGACTTGATTTAGGACGACAAGAGCTAAAAAAGAAGAGGTTGACACTGTATAAATAAGAGAACTATAGTGGCCCAACTCCCGTAGCAAGCGCATGCACAGGATTGCAGAAAGTGTAAAAGAATCACTGATCTTGCATGGCAAAAAGTGTAAGAAAACCAGCTTTCTCTCCTCCAGATCTTATAGCAGATATTTATTTCACGTTTACGACCATTCACTAAAAGCAGGGGAGCTAAAGAACTTTTTGACAGTAATAATTGCAGGAAAATGACCCATTGCCAAGATAATATGGCAAAAAGGAAAGTGGGTTTTCGGGCAACCATGAAAACTGACATGAAATGTCAATATAAAGGATCATTAACCTTCACGTTATGAATATTGACGTGGTGTCACTGTCAGATAGCCATTAACGTTTAACGTGGTACCAAATAAAATTCTCTAGCTATTTTTTTTTTATAAATTATTATAATTTTTTACATAAATTAAATGGAATTAATTTTGCACCAAAACTTGCTATTATAAAGGATAGAATTACATGGGCTGTTATAATAATAAAAGAAGAAGAAGAAGAAAATTTTGATAAGTAAAAGCATATTTTATCCAAAACTCTCTCTCTCTCTCTCTCTCTCATTTATGAGGTTCAAATTCAATGGTGTGAATCAAAGAAAACACCCATCTCGATTTGCCGCAGCTGTCGCAGACTTGCACGTCAATTCTTGTGGTCTCTTGCGACCATCTCTGCATTGTCAATTTATCTATCAAACTTTGTCAACAAATTTAGATCATCGTTCTGATCTAGCAAGTCTCTTGATTCCTTTGTTAACCGATCGACTTCCTTCTGAAATATCCTCTCCCCGGCTTCATTTGCCTGCAACATACAACCGTTTCATGAAGAAAAGCCTTGCGGGTATCGTTCATGCAGATATTACAACCCATTATCAGAACCCTGAATTTGCTGGTCAGGTTTGTGTTTTACGTAAAATTAGTAAATCCCAGAAAAGATTGGAGATCAAAGAAGCGTATGCTATTGAATTTGGCATACCTCTTTCTCCCAGTTTACACAACTGGCAACAATGCCGAACAGAAGAGCCTGCACTGCTTCACCAACTAGTATTCCTAACCATAGTCCACTGCCTCTAAGGTTTAACCAGAAACCAGAAATGAAAGAAACTGGAATCCCGAAAATGTAAAAAGCTATAAGATTGACATATGCCCCGATGTGCTGCCACCCGCACCCTGTTGAAACTCCTGGAAATTGAAATAGATAGACGCAAGATCAGTTTTAACAGGCGAATGAAATCATAAAAGAACAAATAAATCGCTAGTTGCAAGCAAAACGAGAATAACCTGACAGCACCACTTGTAAACAGTCGAAAATAACTGACAAGCAAACCAGAGGAGATATGGCTGTAAAACCATCTACCACCTGCTTTGAGTTGCTGAAAAAGTTGCCAAAAAAGTGGCGGGAGGCAAATAGAGCAGCGCTCGCTGCTGTTAACTCGATGACTGAAACGAATAACACAGCATACACTGCAATATTTGCAGCTTTTGGGTTTCCTGCTCCTAATTCATTGGAGACTCTTGTGCTGTGCAGTCAACCGAAAAAAACGTCAATGTGTAATCATTATCGATTATATATCAACGAATACATTTACGATGCTTAACAAAAACTAAGTTGTATTATAATCATATTGGTTGGTCCGTAATCCTGCTTATCCGGCTGATTTTTCCTGGAAATTGAGAAGGTATCCGTCTGTGTTCATGTCGAAATAAGAACTTATGGAGTTATACCTTACTGCGGCAGCAAATCCTTCTGGTATTGGAAAAAGAGCATAAATAGTTGTAACACTGTAACAGAAAAGAGATCGTATATGATCAGGAGAAATATCATTCAAGAAGTCGAATTGGAAGATTGCAAAGAAAGCATACCAGATTGATAGAACTGAAGTTTCAAGCTGCGGATTAGGCAAGAGACCTGAGAGCAGGATCACCAGTTCATATGACCACCAGTCAAGGCTACAGTTAATCATTAGGATGATCAAATCATCAGCTAAAATGACAAGCAACCTTTTTTTGAGAAAAGCAAGGATAGATTTAATCATTAGATGGAATTACCACATCATGATGGCAGAAGGGATACCGAAACGGAAAAACTCTCCAATTCCACGGAACAACTCCATAGAGATGCGGGCCCGAGTTTGGTGACAAGCAGAAGAGTATTTCATGTATAGTGCAAGAATAATTACTCTCAACCAGCTTGAAGTACACACCGCTACTGCTGATCCATTGGCTTTTAATCCTGACTTGAACACTAAAACCCAACATAGAGGAATATGGAGACAAAGAGTTACGCATGAACTTATCAGCAAAGGATTGATCAAACTTTGCATCTGAAAGTAGCGAACCATTGGCAAAGCAGTGGCGTAGGCAAAAAGAGCAGGAACAAGCCACACTATATATGTACCAGCTTCTCGTGAAATTGTAGGGTCTTGGCCGAGGAAAACGAGAATTTTTCCCATGAATATCCATAGGACAGAAAGAGGGATAGAACACAAGTTTAAACAGAAAATGGCAGTTTGTGTTTGAATTCCTACTTTTTCATACTGCTTAGCTCCATACGCTTGTCCGTTTAGAGTTTCCAATGCACTTGACATCCCCATCTGTTTGAACAGCACATCAAAATCACAAAACATGTCTTGTCTGAAGAAATGTAAAACCCAAAGAAAAAGAACTCACTATAAAGCTAAAGCCAGAGACAGCAGAAAGAGAGCTGGCGATGGTAGCGCTAGAAAGAGCAAGTTCGCCAAGGTGACCAACCATCATCAACGAAATAACTTGCAAGAAGTACTGCGAAAGACCCACGGCCACCATGGGCCCTGCTATATAACAAAGCTTTTTCACTTCTTGAACGAATAACAGCCATGTTAGAGCGTTATTTCTTGAACCACCATCTTGGTTTTCCTTGAGTCTATTATGTCCGTCACCTCCCTTCAGCAACGCAGTCTCCTCCATCTCTATGTCAGCTGCTTTCGCCATGATCACGACTTATATATGTGTTCTTTGAGCTCTAGGTACCACAACCATACATCGAGTAGTTAAGAAAATTAAAGGAAGAAAACGACCAGTCATCGAGCTTTCTCCATGACTTTTTCTTGCATTTACCACCATTTAAACATGTTTATCTTAATAATTATCCCATTCTAACCAAAATTAATATTAACTTTTAATATAGTTATAGACCATAGATATATAATCCAAAGAATGTCAATGAATCATAATGATTTGGAAAAGCAGATTAAAGAAGACAATGAATCATAATGCAAGATGAGACATGTAAGTTGTAAATGAAAGACCCCCATTGATGAGCACAACAATAAGGATACCACGAATCTTTACCAGACCAAGTTCCTTACAGGCTAAGAAACGAAAGGAAATGAAAAAATTTATATCATTAAATTCTTCGTTTTGAATTTATCCTCTAAAAACAGTCGGTTACCTGTAATGAGAAATTGAATGCGAATGATATGGATCTCGACCAATACCATATAAGGAGTTACGATAATGAATTAAGATAAAGGTTTTGATCGTTCAGATTCTTAGCATTCACTTAGATGTTTGTGTAAATGTACCTTTGAAGACAGAAGAACAGAAGAAAACCAAAAGAAACGTAAAGCATGTTTTTCTCACCATCTCTAAATATTTTATGCCAGAACTTGGAGCTTTCTCAGTAAATATTTAGTAATATATTTATATTTTTCTTTTATTTTTATTATCAGCCATTGAGTCTTGTCACTAAATTTGATGGCTCAACTCCCTGCAATATTATTTTTGGTAATTTCCAAAAATGTTTAAATTAATGGAGACAAATTAACAAATAATGAATTTTTAAACATATTTATAAACATAATCACTTTTAAGATTTAATATAAATTTATTATAAATTTACGGTAAGATGTTTTTATTTAAAAAAAAATACTAAATATGACATAAAATTCATCCATTGACCAATGAATAAAAAATTTTTATAAAATAGAGTAATGCTTAAAAGAATAAGATAATAAATAAATATTTAGTAATTTTTTAAATTTTCATAATAAACTTTTTTTTGTGGTAGAAATTTTTGCATGATTTAAATTTATTATGTAAGATTAAATACTTATTAATCACGTATCAATCGATATAAAATTAATGAATATTTAATATTTAATAAAAATTAATACATATTATAATAATATTAATGAGTTTATAATCCTACATGATGAACTCGAATTAAATAAAAGTTTCTCCAAAAACCCCACAACCCCACACATGTTTAATTTTAAGTGGAGAAAAAATTATAATTTTATATTAAAAATTATTATTATTAATAAAATGAGCTTCTAAAAACAATTTTTTTTAGGAAATTAGACCAATGAAATATTTATTTTTTGTAAGTAAGTAGATATTTGGTATTTAATTATATTAATTATTTCATCGATAATATTAGTATCTCCAACCGCATGCATGTAAATAGTTACGTGAATTTATGACAAGGGTTGTCTCCGTCGACAACTGCCTCATGGGATTTGAACTTTCCAACTTAATTCCCGCATACACATTAATAATTAATTATATAATTAATGAATATAACATTTAATGAAAATAAATATATATTATTGTATTATTTATAAATCTTTGATATTCAACTTTAGTATGATGTGACTAGACAACTGATATGCAAGGGAACTTGGGAATGGCACGTGTCCAAACCCAATGAGCTGCACTTCAACAAAACCCACTAACCATAAGTGCATAAATGCTTCGAACTTCCCATTTTGGTACAATACAATGTCTTTTTAGCTTTTCCTTTCTCAACTTTCCAAGTATATATTGTTATTTTTAATTTTTTTAAATTTATTTTCACAATAATATTTATTTATTCCCAATATCTTTAGTCTCAAAAGTGATTCGCTCACCCCAAGCGCCCCAGTACCCGATGCCCGAACAGATGTGAGGGGGTAAATCATGGTACCCAGCGGCCTCCTAGATGAGGTTCAGATCTTAGTGCCCACAAGCAGTCCACCCAGAGGGTGTAACTCTCACACTACGGCTGTCAGGACTCGAACCGTGAATTCCTTGGTCTCAACAACCCATCCGAGTACCAACTGAGCTACGCCTGTGCGGGCTATTTATTCCCAATATCATTTATATTATATGTAGCCAAGTCAACGTTCTTCATCACACATTGATTTGCAGGTGTTGGTCAGAGTCATGATGACGAATCTGGCTATATCCATTAAAGGTGATTCCCTTACTCCAAGGACCCTACACTCGAGCCCGAATAGTTGTGGAGAGGTAAATCACGGTACCCAGCGGCCTCCTAGATGAGAGTCCAGATCCTAGTGCCCACAAGGAGCCCACCCAGAGGGTGTAACTCCCACACTGCGATTGTCAGGACTCGAACCGTGGATTCTTAGGTCTCAACACCCACCCGAGTACCAACTGAGCTACGCCCGTGCGGGCTGGCTATATCCATTAAAATTTATAAAATGTTTAGCACATGATCTCGAACTTTATACTTAAATAAGATATTTCTGATTTTGGTCCTAAACTAACCCAATTTGGGTATTATATATATATACATGATTAACGTGCAGCTGATGTTAGCTGTTCATATTAATTTATCTGGCTTAACATAGTCAAATATATGCATTAAATAATAATCATAATATATACTCTAGATCTTCGAAAATATTAATATAATAAAACTGAAAAGACCCTTTTATTATTTAATTAATATTTAAAAATATAATATTTCACTCAAGGAAAAACAAGACATATTCATTTACATCTGAACTACAAAAAATGCTCAGGAGATTCTCGATAATATAATATATAATTTTAATATGAAATATTATACATTATAAACCCTAAATATATAGTTTATTATTATTTTAAATAAATTTTACTTTTTTATTGAGTAAACCTTAATACTTTGGTGTAAAAATATAATAAATTTTTTATTAACTAAACATTATGCTTAGTGTTGCTAATGAACTATATTTATTTTATATTTTTCATAAACTATAAGATTTTTTTTTTAAAGTCCTAGAAGTATATTTCAGGAGATGATGACTGCCCATCGCCTGGATCTCGAAGAATATTAGCATATGTAATGTTCAAAGAAATGAATATAGTGGTACAGCAATCACGTCGCGCAAAGTTGACATGAACATGGAAGAGATTGCATTGCTGAAAGAAGCGGATAAGCATGGAGACAGTGGAATACGATATGGTGGTTCCAGAAACATGGGTGCTCTAACATGGCCTTTATTCAGTCAAGAAGTGAGAAAGCTTTGTTATATCGCAGGGCCATGGTGGCTGTGGGTCTTTCACAGTACTTTTTGCAAATTATTTCGTTGATGATGGTAGGTCACCTTGGCGAACTTGCTCTCTCTAGCGCTACCATTGCCAGCTCTCTTTCTATCGTCACTGGCTTTAGCATTATCGTAAGTTCTTCTTCTTTTTCTTCTTTAGGTTATACCTGTTAGGTGAAAAGAAGGTGCGGTATCTATCAAGTTTGAAATTGTAAGGTTGGGGCACCGTAAAATCTGAATGTGTTTATTAACAAAAAAAAGAAAAAGTCAGAAAAATTGGCTGAGGTACACGATTTATATGCATAACCTCTGCCTATAAATAGGCAGAGGCAGCAAACGCAAATCCCATATCCCACAAATTCATTAAACACGAGAGAAAAGTGGGAGGAAGAGAAAAAAATTTTAAGAGTTTATTTTGATTCGTTTGTAACTCCAAATTATTTTTTCTTTAATAATATTCTTCGATCCTTTGTCCGTGATTTTTACCCTAATTTTTTTGGAGGTTTCCACGTAAATCTGTGTGTTCAATATTTTTATTTTCTCAAATTTTAGCTGCAATCCTCCTTTATCCGATTCGTATTTTTCAACAAGTGGTATCAGAGCTTTGATTCTTGTTGGATGAATTTTTTGAAAAGGAGCACGCCAAAAGGAAGGAAAAATTACGAGGAATTTTTCGGGCGATCCGTTCGAAAAATTGACGTAAAAAGTTGAATTAGTAAATAATGCTAAACAATAATATTTTGTTAAAAGGTGGCGGTACTGTAGCATTTTGGTCACTTCACTGTTCATTACTATAGCAGTTAGTGTACTATAGCAGATGCACTGTAGCAGAGGTTACTGTAGCAAAATACTGTTCACGATACTGTTTTACGCGTATATACCTACTTATCGTATGCTCTGTGGTTACCATTAATTTGGATCCTCCACATCAGAAAATAAGTTAAATTATATCGCAAACAGTGAAATTGTGATAAAAGCAATGGCGGCAAAATTTAAGATCGAGAAATTCAACGGGAGAAATTTTTCACGGTGGAAATTAAAGATTAAAGCTATCTTGAGAAAAGATGATTGTTTGGCGGCGATCAGTGAAAGGCCGCAGGATTACACAGATAATACTAAATGGAACGAGATGGATGGGAACGCTATAACAAACGTACATCTGGCACTTGCAGATGAGATCTTGTCCAGTATAGAAGAAAATAAAACGGCAAAGGAGATTTGTGATCATTTGATCAGATTGTACGAGGCGAAATCGTTGCACAATAAAATTTTCCTTAAGAGGAAATTGTACACCCTGAGAATGGCAGAATCTACTTCAGTGACAGAGCATCTTAATATTCTGAATACTCTATTTTCTCAGCTTACATCTTTGGGCTATAAAATAGAGTTTCAAGAACGTGCAGAACTTCTACTCCAAAGTCTACCAGATTCGTATGATCAGCTCATCATCAACTTAACAAATAATATTCTT
>CANYBF010956624.1:0-44080 GCA_948192965.1 Dalechampia spathulata | reverse complement strand
TTCTTCTTCTTCTTCTCCTCTCGTTGTTCTTTCAAAATCAAATCTTCAAGTTTTTGAAATCCAGGTAAGAGGAAGCAAAAAGTTAAGATTTTTGTTGTTTCTTCTTCTTTACTTGATATGTACTTCTCCTTTTAAGTTATTCTTGTGGTTAATTTTGATGATCAATCATAGTAGTTTGTGTGAGGATATGGATCTTGATTTTGTGGAGTTGATTAGGTATAGATGAAAGAATAAGGAAGTAGAAGTGTTGAATTTAATGTTGTATATAATCAAATGAAATTCTAGGTAAATCTTAATTTGGATCTCTTTTATGGGTCATTTTAGTTGCTAATTGAGGTTTGTAAATGATGAATTGTATTTGATGGATGATTGAACTTTAAATAGTGTTTAATTGAAGTTTTTAGTGAGTTTTATAAGTGATTTGATGATGATTTGGTTATGGTTATGGATTAAGAGTTTAAGGGATCATTTGGATGTGTTTTGGAGTGATTTTAAATTAAGTTTCAAACCCAGTTTCACACTTGTGGAATGAAGTCCACGATCGTGGAATTTTCCAGTAGGTTTTGCAAAGTTTCTGCTTAATTCTACGATCATGGAGTTGAGTCCACAATCATGGCCGTAACCAGTTTTCAGCATTCAATAGGTCATTTTGTGAGCACTGTTTGGAGGCTATATTGGATGATTTTTTAGACGTGTAATATACCGTTGGAAAGCTCTTTGAGTCTAGTTTCCAATGGTTTAATAATTATTTAATTTTAAGCTCATTTACTTAGTCAAAAGGCTTCCACAATAAGAAAAGGTCTTAGAGGACAATATGATTTTATGTTTTGGTGTAGCCTTCTACTTTGCATATCTTTTGATTTCAAGTTGAAGAATTTATTGGATGAGTTTTGGGGTGCATAATATATCATTAGAAATATATTTAAGTCTAATTTCTAATGGTATATAATTGTTTTATTTTGATATCAGTTAATTAGCTAAAAGTCTCAAGGGAGTTAGACTACTCATTGGGAACAACATGTTGGTTTTGATAAGTGGTTAAAAAGGGATAGTCTTTTGTTTATAACTTGGGATTTATTAAAATCTTTGTGTTATTAAATTGAATGTGAATTGTTTAATTTATTAAGTATGGATACCTTGCAATGTTATAGGTGGTTTGAAAGAAGATATTCAAGTACCATCAAAGGATTTGGATAAAGGAAAGTTCACTGCAGGTTTGTGCTATTTATTAGTTGATTCTTTATTAATGAATTGGCGGGTGAGTTCTCACTTACCTTGATATAAACATGTGGTTACATGTTTTATTAGATGTTATGAGAGGTTTAAGTTATTATTATTGTTCCACAATCGATAATGATCATGGAAGGAATGTTTCATGAATGAATGATGACATATGCTAGAATTAATATTCATATTGTAACATGAAGCATAGCATTACATCATGACATGTACATTTTATCATTTTACTTAAACATAGCATGTCATGGATTTGGGGAGGCATAAGAAAAGGATGAGTTGGGTACGAGAAGTATCGATATAATGAAGTAATGAGATGTTCCTATGGGTACGAGAAGTACCGTTATCTATATATAAAATAAAGGAATGAGATGTTCCTATAAGTACAAGAAGTACCAATACAATGGATCCAGTATAGAATGTTGTAATAATTATAAAGGTATCAGGGATTGATATAGAGAAAAATCAGAGGGAGAATGCAGAGCATGATTGGATTCTTATTTTCATAGACATACATCATCATTCGTATATCATGAAAGTATAGAGGATGGAATGATGTATGTACTATATTCATGTTTAAAGAGGTACAGTAGAGTATGTTATATAGTGAAACAGATACATTTATCAACAGTTACTTATAGTTTTATGCATTATGCATAGTTATACTACAAAGGATATGACATATTGTTCTTTGAGCTTATGCTCAAGAGTAAGAATGATCAATGCACTATAATGGTACTTCTACAGAGATGCATATAAAGTGATGTTTAGTAAAGGAAAAGTTAATGTATTTGTTTATAATATTAGTTCTTATCTTATACGAGGTGTATTATAAGTTACAGATATGAAAATTTACTGATGAAGAGTTATTATAAACAGTGACTCATGAATGGTACTTGTTGGTTAATGATTTATGAACATGATTTAATGCTTTATATATTATTCTTAATAGCTTAAGAGAGATACAAAAATAGTAAGATGTGATATAGTAATGTTGCTAAACAATAGGATGTTATGATTTGATACTAATGCAAAAGATATGGATATGCTATAGAGGAAATGATATATAGTTACTGAGAGCAATGTTGTATTGGAAGTATGACGTTCGTAAGTGATGGTATTTATATATAGAATGTTTTAATGTTGTGAAACCGCTGAGTGTATAACTGATAATTGTAAATGTATTTTAGTACCACTGAGTTTTATACTCAGCATTCGTCATTTGATGGATGCAGGTTAACAGGTAATTGGAGCGCACGGATTCCAGAGCACCAGTTCAGCAGAACTCTTGTTGAAGGAAATGGCTTGGAAGGGTTTTATGTTTTGTTTTATATAAGAATTTTATATAATAGAGTATTGTAATGAGGCAGTTAAAAATATGGGTGCAATGTGAGTTTAATTATTCTTAAATGTTTTTCATTAAATAAGAATTTTATATGTATAAATTTACATGTATCATTTATTTAAATTCCAAATCGCAAATGTTTTTCAATTAGAAGTTTATTTTTAATTTATAAAAAAAATACATCCCTTATAGAATAATAAATAGTTTCTATGTACTGGAGGCTGTTCATTATTCTACGGGAGCATGTTTCATCCTGGAGCGGGGTGTGACACCGTACCTAGTTAATATTGTTTTATTAAGCTTGGTACGGGCGTACCATTGGGTGGTACGGTTGTACGCGAGCTCACAAAAAAATGGTTTGTCAGGAAACCTGTTTTGGTACGGGCGTACCATTGGGTGGTATGGCCGTACGTGAGCTCGCAGGAAAATTGTTTGTCAGAAAACTTGATTCGGTACGGGCGTACCAAGTGATGGTACAACCATTCCATATTTCCCTCTATTTTTCCAAATGGATAGATTTGAATCCGTACGAGCGTACATGTCTGGTACGGCCGTACGTGACTTATTAGAAAGATTTTTAAGTCTTTCAAACGACTAGTTTTTTCATTGAAATTTTATTACTTTTCATTCTAACGCGCTAAATCTTGCAGAGCAACTTTATTTGAGCATTATTCATCTGTTTCAAGTAAGTTCAAGTTTGTATTCCTTAAATACTTTCATTATTATATTCCTACAACCTATGGATTAGGTTTTGTAATTGCGGGATTAGTGTGTGATTAATCCTTAGGGATTAATTTGTATTTGAGAAGATTATGAGGATTTCTATTGTAAAGGTTTGAATGTAAGCCTTGAAAACACTAGGGTATTAGATTCATTTGGGAATCCATTATGTAAATTGATTGAGTTTTTAGTGGAACCCTAAGTTAAGACTTAAGAGAAAGTGGACGTAGGCAAGAGTTTGGCTGAACCATTATAAATCGCACGTGTTACCTTCCGAAGAGGATTTTCAAAGTCTATTTTCAATACGGAGAGTAGGATATATCAAAGCTAAGTGTTATCAACTTATTAGCTTTACGCCAAACTTTAACTTCACCAAATCCAAGCTAAATTCTGGTATAACTTTTAGTAAAGTTGCACACTCCAAATTGACTATCAAGCAGAGTTGTTATCCTTTGTACTAATGCTAAGTCTATTATTCATGCACCATAACTCATGCTTTCTAAGGATTATATCAATAAGCTTCTCTTACTTCTTAATGATCAATTTAGTATAAATGATAATTCTTCAACATCTCCTACTCTCGATCCTCAAATTAATATTTCTGGTACATCTCATTTTATTTTATCACTTTCAAATCATTGTTCATCTATTGTAAGTCTAGTTGGATTATGGACATTAGGCAACTAATCATATTGTTTATGATAAGACCATGTTTTCTTGGAGTGGTAATATGAGCATGTTTATGATTTCTTTGACAAATAGAATAACCGCTATTGTTGCTAGTATAAGGACTATTACTATAAGACTTGATCGTATACTGCATAATGTTTTGTTTATTCCTTCTTTCTCCTTTAACCTTATTTTTACCAATCAGTTAACTAAATCTTCTTCCATTTGCTTTATCTTATCTCCCAACATTGTTTCATTCAAGATTTTACTTCTTATAAGAGGATTGGTCAAGCTAAGCTCATAAGTGGGTTGTTCCTTTTTACAATTTCCATACCATGTCTTTCCTTATGTAATCATGTTCCTTTTACATCTTATGATGTTTGGCACCATTGGTTAAGCCATCCTGTTAATAATGAACTTTAATCTCTTAAGTCTATTTTACTATTTTTGAATTCTACTTAAAGTATCATTCCTCTTCCTTCCATTATTACTTTGGTTGATTGCAAATGGTTATGTCACATTAAATACAATATTAATGGTATTATTAACCATTATAAGGCATGACTTGTAGCTAAAGGGTATACTCAATTGGCTAATTTTGATTACAATGAGACCTTCAGTTTCATTGCTAAGCCCACTAATATTTGTATTTGTTTGCTCTTACTTTTACACGTGGTTGACATCTTTCTCAACTTGATATTAATAATATTTTTCTTAATGGCAACTTATATAAGGATATTTATATAGAGTTACCACAAGGTTATAATGTTTCAAGAGAGCTTTCTTCTAGTTCCTCTTGATTGGTTTACAAGCTTTATAAGTCCATATATGGACTTAAACAAGTATCTAGACAATGGAACTTAAAATTTACTGCTTGCTTGCTTACGGAGGGTTTTTAATAGCCTAAATAGGATTATTATTTATTTACTAAAAATTATATTTAATATTTTATTGCTCTCTTGGTATATGTGAATAACATTTTAATTGGTAGCTCTAATTTTTCTCTTATGGTTGACTTAAAATATGCTTTTACCTCTTATTTCAAGCTCAAAGACCTTGGCAATGTTCATTACTTTCTTAGTCTTGACATTGCTTACTCTACAAAGGATCATTTCTCCATAAAAATTAATATTATAAATGTTGGAAGACTATGGTGTTTTGGATGCTAAACCTAGTACTGCTCCTATTGAAGTTAATTTAAAACTTTCTCATATTGATGGTGATCTCCTTGATGATCCTCTTATTTATTGATAATTGGTTGGTAAACTTTTATACATCATACTTACTCAGCTTGATCTTGCTTATGGTATGCAAGTTTTATCTTAACTCATGGTTAAGCCAATGGTTGTCCATCTTTAAGTTGCTTATAAGGTTCTTCGATACCTTAAACACTCTCTAGGTCAATGATATTTCTTTCTTCTTTGTTTGCTTTAACCTTGATTGCATATTTTGATAGTAATTCAACAGGTTATGTAGCAACTTAGTGTTCCATCACTAGTTTTTATGTATATATTGGTCAATCACTTATCAACTAAAAATCTAAGAAGCAAGCCACGGTTTCATGTAATTTTGCTAAAGCTGAATACTGCTCCATAGCAACTACTATGTCTAAATTTTTATGGTTATGAACATTGTTAATTGATTTGGATGTTTGAATCCTTGTCCTATTCCTTTATATACTGATAGTATGTCTGCATTACTTATTACCAAGAATCCTATTTTTCATGAGCGGATGAAATACATTGAAATTGATTATCATTTCATCCGTGAAAAAATGTCTTTTAATAGAATTCAACTTCTTTATGTGTGTACTTATGATCAAGTTGTTGATCTCTTCATCCTACTTGATTAGCTCTATTTTATTATTTATAAAATAAGTTTAACATTATTAACATCTATGTTCAACTATGTTCAACTTGCAAGGGAGTCTCAAGTATTAAAGGAAGGACAAAAATCAGATAATATAATGAGGGATATTACTTAATTTTATCTTATGATTTTGTTCATATTTATATATTTTAACTCGTGTATTTTAACAAGCATATAAATAGTCTACTATTGCTTTGAGTGAATATAGAATCATTTTTCTTCTTACCCATTTTGTTGTTAATATCAAACTTTTATTTTTGTTTAATCTATTAAACATTAATTTGATTTGTATAATCACTTTCGTAGCATTAAACATGTTGAAATTTATTTAATCGGATAGATTTATTACAAAGTATAAAATTGTTTAATCTAATAAAAAAGGTATTTGAATGATTTTTTTGAATTACATTTTTAAACTATTAATTTTGTGTATTTTTATAACATTTAAAACATTTTGACTAAAAAATAAATTCTCTTTAAACTTGATGCAACTTTTTATTTTTATTATTTCATACTGGTGTGGTAAAGATATATCAATGTTTATTATTTAAAATGTATTTACTTAAAATAAAAAAATATCTATAATTCAAATTTTATTAATCAAGCCCATGGATCATCTTTTTTCATTTATTAGTAAAATTGTACTTATTTTCAAACTAAAAAAATGTTCTTTTAAGTTTTAAAAATGGAAATACTTGAAAATTGATTAAATATTTAAAATAAAAAAATAGAAAATAAGTTTGATGACGTGGTGATGGTTACGATGAAGCCAGCAAATATGTTTTAATTAGCAATGCTCTTTGTGAGAATAAAATAAATGAATTCGATGATAATAGTTTTAGAGCATCACAACAGCTAACGCTTTTATCAATTGATACTGTCAATGACTTTTCGTGCTGCTGAACAACAACATAACATTCATGATTGACATGGATCGGTTCTAGTTTAGATTTGAATCATATAATAATCAATTTAAAACCATCAAAAATTGGAACCATCCGATGGCAGGTTGCACTTCTTAAAAATATTGAATGGTGATTCCAAATCCCAACTATTCCATTCTTTGATGTTCATAATTAGAATCAGACTGGCAAAAACCATCAATTTTTGAATTTATATATTTTCTAATGAGAAGGAGATGATAGTCAAATATATCAAAGGGTTATTATTACAATTATTTTAGGAGTGAAAAGCCATTGACTTCCCCCAAAAAAAAAAAAAATGCTAATTAACTTCTCATGCTACTAATGAGTTTACTCTTAATATTATAAAACGTAGATGCCATCTGCTCTTCAACCAATTAATTAATATTATTATCGTAATACTTTGTAATTACACGATAGAAAATTAGCTTATTATTTTGGAAATGGATGTTTCTTTGGGTTATTTTTCAAAAATTTTATGTATCAATTTCTAGACATCCACGTAATCTGAATATATATATATATATATATATATTCATATTACCACTTATAGGTATCCAAATCGACATCTTTTAAAAGAATTAGTAAAATATTTAAACATAAAAAAGCATTCGTCTAAAAAGTGAACAAATGTATTTTTATTAACCAAATTACTAAAAAATCTTCTATTTTACAATAAAAACAAATTCTAATACTATATTCGAATCATTCGTTCAGTTTTAAGAAAATTGATGAAGAAAGTGCACTATAAAAAGGAACAGAGCAGCCTCGATCTATGCACGTCTTTTTTCATTATAAAACACTCTTCTCTTCTCTTGTTTACAGCAACAAGAAGAAGAGAGATTATTGGCATTCATAATTTTAACTATCTCACTGAAGTCTGTGAAAGTGTTCATTAATCAGTTTGCAGATAGTAATGTCTCTTCTTGACGATCTCATCAACCTTAATCTCTCAGAATCCACCCACAAGATCATTGCTGAGTATTTATGGTTTGTCACTTTGCGTACTAACACTACTTCCATACATATGCTTATCTGCTATTTTTTGTTAATGGGTATCATTAGTTCTTTTACATTCTTTTGTAATTTCTTTTGATGTTCAAGCACTTTCATGATACTTTAAATGCTTTGATCATCTTTGTTTTTGGTTTCTTGTGTTTCAGGATTTTATAAACGTTTATTCTTTCTGGGTTTAGATGTTTTTCTTGATGCAGCCAGTACTTGTTACCAGTTCTTCCTTTTCTTGTTTATAAACGTATAATGAATATTTGATTATTTCTCTTATGATTTCTTGTAGAAATACTATTTCTATCTGCCAATCTTCTTTTCTTTTTCAATTATGAACATATTTTTGTACAGAAACTATTGAATTTGTAAGTTTTCCTTATAGTGTTCTTATTGCATTTGTTTATTTGTTTGACATAATCAAATTCATGAACAGGATTGATGGATCTGGCTTGGGCATGAGGAGCAAAGCAAGGGTGAGCAACTTTGTATGAAAATGAAAAAGAGAAATTTCTAATGCAAATATAATACATATACGTATGTTATTGTTGTTGCTGGTTTTGTATTGTTTATTCTAATTTAATCCTTTTCTGTTTTCTTTTCTTTTTGGTTTATTTTAAAGACTGTATCTGGTCCGGTTAGTGATCCTTCAAAGCTACCAAAGTGGAATTATGATGGTTCAAGTACAGGTCAGGCTCCTGGTCAAGACAGTGAAGTGATCCTATAGTAAGTGTGCACTTCACTGCCTGCCTGTTCTATTCGAGTCAAAACACATTTTCATCATTTTGATGGTAAACTGAGCTTTCTAACCACTAAATTATAGCTCAAGTAATGGAAAGGCTCATTCTTGCCATAAAATTGATAAGAGCCACTCTGTTTTATTTGATTCGATTCTTAGAATATTGTTATAGCAGCCTCTTTGTTATCATTCTGATATATCATTATTGTCGATCGCACGGTTCTTTCGGCAATTTGATTGTGAACATCTTGCTTTCTTTTCTGTAATAAAACAGCCCTCAAGCCATTTTCAAGGATCCATTTAGAAGAGGAAACAATATCCTTGTGAGTTTTACTTTCTTCAACCAATCCTTGATTTCATTGAATTCCATCTGATCTTTCTTAGTGAAATTCCATCTGTAGCTTATTAAAGTCATTTTCTTCAGGTAATGTGCGATACTTACACACCAGCTGGTGAGCCAATTCCAACCAATAAGAGATACGCAGCTGCTAAGATTTTCAGCCATCCTGATGTTGCTGGTGAAGAGCCCTGGTCTGTTTTGTTCCCAATTTTCATGCCATCTAATTTTGCTTGTCAGAGTTGTTAGGGTGTTCCTGGTAAAGAATTTTATGCATCCTTAACTTACAATCTCGAAACGTGAAAACAGGTACGGCATTGAGCAAGAATACACCTTGTTGCAGAAAGATGTTAAATGGCCTATCGGCTGGCCTGTTGGTGGTTATCCTGGCCCTCAGGTTAACAAATTTTCTAATGCTGTCATTGGTTGCATGCTCTACACCGTCTGTTTGCTTCATTTTATTACTGACAAGTAAGACATGTAACTAGAAGTTTGATTCGTGGAATTTCAATAGGGACCATACTACTGCAGTGTAGGAGCTGACAAATCATTTGGAAGAGACATAGTTGATGCACATTACAAGGCCTGTCTTTATGCCGGCATCAATATCAGTGGCATTAATGGAGAAGTCATGCCAGGCCAAGTATATTACCTCACTATTTCTCCGTTTCAAAAATATAGTACTTTTTCTTCATGCCTGTCCCACAAAATCAAATAAATAGTTATATATGTACTAGTTTGGATACAATAACTCTAAAATATGCATCGATAAAGTATAATTAATGAAGAGATTTGGAGGAAAAAAGAAAGATTCATTTCATAACTTTTATAATGTAAAGTCAAGTTGGACAATCTTTGAGACAGAAAGAATTGCTTGATTTTGTACGTATTATTTTAGTGGGAGTTTCAAGTTGGCCCAGCAGTTGGAATCTCTGCCAGTGATGAATTATGGGTTGCTCGCTACATTCTGGAGGTAGCTTCGCATTGTTTTTATCAAAAGAAATTGTTTTCAGATTTCCCCATCTTATCATTGTGTCGCTTGTTTTCACAGCGGATCACAGAGATTGCTGGAGTAGTGCTTTCTTTCAATCCGAAGCCTATTCAGGTATCGGAGCTTTGAATTGTTTTATCGGTTTGCTTGGACTTTTTTGCTTCACAAGAATGTCCATTTTTATTGGTTACAGGGTGACTGGAATGGGGCAGGTGCGCACACAAATTTCAGGTAGAAAGATCATACATACCATGATAAATTAGTTGTATTCATCTCTCAGGATTGGACATCATCCGTTGGATTATTTCTTGTTTTTCTGTTCTATTTCATAACATTAAAGTACAAAGTCTATGAGGAAAGAGGGAGGTTATGAGGTGATCAAGAAAGCCATTAACAAACTGGGGTTAAGGCACAAACAGCACATTGCTGCATACGGTGAAGGAAACGAGCGCAGGCTCACTGGACGACATGAAACAGCTGATATCAACACATTCGTATGGGTAAATAACTTCATTTTTTTCACATTCTTCCGCCTTTTTGATTATTATGTCCAAAACATATATTTGACGTTTTACAGGGTGTTGCAAACCGTGGGGCATCCATTCGTGTCGGCCGAGATACCGAGAAGGAAGGAAAAGGGTACTTTGAGGATAGGAGACCTGCATCAAACATGGATCCATATGTAGTTACATCCATGATTGCAGAAACCACCATCCTGTGGAAACCATGACCGAATTTCTGTCGAAAAGCTGAGATACTTTTTTGAACATTGTTGGTGGGAAGGATCATATAGAAAGTTTGTGTTTCTTCATCAGAGGGGAAATTTCTCATGGTTGTCACATGTTTCTTACTTTAAAATTTCATGCTGTTTCAGCAATTCAGCCCTTGTGTGGGAGATTGTAGCAAATGTTTGGTTTGAGTGACTCTGCCTTGTGTTGAATAATCAAATGAATAATGTAGCAGTTTTTATCTCCAATATCTCAGTTAACAACATTGTTGGGAAAATTTCTGCCCATTTCATCTATTTATTTACCAGTAATTATTGTGATTAAGCTATTAGGTATAGTCCATAAATAATTTATATCTAACACACTCAATTAATATAGATTGAACTCTAAATCTTTCATAATGATTTTAATATCATGTCAAAGAATTATTCATTCTAAAAACTTATTAGATATGATTCATAAATGATTTATATCTAATAGTTGTGTCTAATATTATTTTTTAAATTTTACTTTTAAATTCATATATTTGATTTTTTTATTTCAATTTTTATTATTTTTTATTATATAATTACCGATTTGTCATTTTAGGTTTAAAATTGATTGCTTTTACTGTATTCTTTATTTTTTCTTCTTTTTCGGTAAATTAATCCGCCTCCTCCTTCATATTTCTTCCTTTCTTCTTTCTTCTTGTTTATTCTGTTTATTATTTTTTATATAATTTTTTATTTTCTGGTATTTTTTTAATACTGATTTGTCATTTTTAAGTGTAAAATTGATTACTTTCATTTTATTCTTTATTTTTTCCTCTATTATTTTCTTCTTTTTCTCATTCTCTTCGGTAAATTAATCCTCCATATTTCTTCTTTTTCTTCATCAAATATGAGCAAGATCATACTTAATGAACTTAATATGGATATAGTACCATCCGAATCCAATCCATTATCATTCTTATTTGCTATTTCACTTTTAATTGCTCTGGATATGAGAAATGAGAATTACAGGTTTGGATGCAAGTCAGAGTTATTACAGGTTCTTTGTTCTTTAGTCTTTCGTGTTGTTTTTTTTTTTTGGTTTCATATATTATAATTTCTGGGAAAAAAGAATAATTTAAACCGATGTACCAAATATGTCATAATTATAATGAGAAGAGAACGAGATAAATAAAAATATGAAATTATCTTTTTCTCTATATGTAGATCTTTTTTTATAAATCTATACGTAGAATATAAACATTAATTAATAAAAAAATTGATTTTAATGTAAATCCTGATATCCAACCCCTATCAAACGGGCCAAATACAAGCACCATCCTAATTTCTTTTTCACGCTTGGAGTGCCAAACAAACCCTGGTCATTTCGAGGATAGGATTTACATTTCAAATGTTGAGGTCTATCAAACGTAGCAGGAAAGTAATTGCTTTCAATAATCCAAGACTGATCTCATAGCAAAACAGGTTTAGCGTGTTTTCTTGGCTTTCTAGACCTCTCTGTTTTCTTGTAGTGCTATTGCTTGAAAAAGGGCCATCTAAAGCATCTAGACTCGATTATTTCTATGACAAGTAATAAAGGAACTGAAAGGGAAATCAAAGAAATCATCATTGATGTTACATTTACATGCTCTCTAATTTATACAATCAAATGTCTCCTAAAACGGGGGGAAAATATTGAAACCTCTGTCAATAATATGGAATGTTCTATTGAGCTCGAACAGCAGAGCCGACAGAAGTTTATCCTAAAGTGCTAGCAGATTTAACTGCAGTGCCAAAGGAAGTTTACTGGTAATTGGAATTATCAAACAATTTCAAGCTTTTGGATGC
Organism: Dalechampia spathulata; assembly: GCA_948192965.1. NCBI lineage: Eukaryota > Viridiplantae > Streptophyta > Magnoliopsida > Malpighiales > Euphorbiaceae > Dalechampia > Dalechampia spathulata. Next base: position 31,701 of record CANYBF010956624.1, on the reverse strand, counting down.
AAAATTTGATTTTGGCTATTGACATTGTTATGCAACAGAAAAGCTATTTGAAGTATATAGATAAAGAACACTCACATACAAAGTGTAGAATCATGCATCTCAGGCATTGAAGAGTTTTCTGAAAGGGCCATCCTTCCGATCCTTTGCAGCTTCTGTTAGAGCAAGGAACCTCTTGAAACCTGTTGTTGCAGCACCTCGTCCAAGTGCAGCTGCTCGAGTAAGAACGTCTTCCCGGGAAGCAATAAATCCAAGTGACGGGTTTGTAATTGCTGGAGTAGGAGCAGTTGGAGCAGCTGGAGCAACTGCTGATGGTGCAATAGAAGGTTGCGTGATTGAAGGTCCATGTTTGTTGAAGTCATCCAGAATACTCTGCTGATCTGCTTTTTTAAGACCCTGGGTATATGCCATCACAGTTAAGAAAAAGGGAAAGAGGAAGAAATACATACACTGGAATCTTCATATATTTTGCAACCAAAAAAACAAAAAAAGAAAGAAAGTTCATCACCATTGTTTTGGAAACCTAAAACTGATCTTCATGAAAACTGCTTTTGCAAAATTTTATTGTCAGAAAAGAATGTGATTCTATGCCAAGGATTTAATTGAATTTCTTTTAGCAACGATACTTCACTGATATAACTGGTTATCTATATGCCAAAAAGAATAAGAAAGCACAGATATGAAGAGATCACAAAGCAATTTAATTCTGAAACCACCTTGATCATCCAGCGTAGGCAAAGGTGGCCAAAAATGCATAAATTTTATGTGATACAGATGATAACGCAAGCCATGCTTGCTAGACATGTATAAATGGGGGACAAGGATAGTGTGAAACAAGTGCATGTATATAAAACATCTTGTGAAAGAAGTTGCAAAAGCTTGAAACATTTTCTCCATCTTGATTGTGCCTTTCGCTAGATCTAAATGTTCTTTATCATTAAATTTTACATCACTCGTCACCATCAATAAAGTATAATGACAAGGAGACCATTAATCAACTTAAAAATATCCTACGAATGATATTTATACTTAACAATTCCATTAATAGAACAACCTTTGGATGAAGAAGTGATACTTGATTACATAGTTCTTGATGTAATGTAACAAAAACAAGCCCTGATTTTAAATCATTGATCCGGGGCTAATTTATGCAATAATTATGCCATTATAGAATTAATGCTGGTTCTTCTCTACTCTTAATTCATGCATATTACCCAAAAAAAAAAGTTGCCCGTTAACTATGGTGTTATGATTTAATGATAATTTAAAGTTTTGCTAAATGAGCAGGCTACGTATTACGTTTAATGTTCCATCCAAAGAGTCCTCTAGTATTGTTTCCATTTTCGAAAGTAAAGGAGGCATTCAAAATTGCTCAAATTATAAAGGCACTAAACTAATGAGCCACACTATTAAGTTGTGGGAGAGGGTTATAGATCATCAATTATGTCATGATACCTGTATCTCTCCTAATCAGTTTGGATTTAGACCAGGAAGATCAATTACGAAGGCTGTTTTTATCATCTGTAGCTTAGTGGAAAAACACGAAGAGATGAAGAAGAAAGACGTACATATGGTGTTCATTGATCTTGAAAAAGTGTTTGATACTGTACCTACAGATACCCTATGGTTGATCTTAAGTTGTAAGAGAGTATTAGATATATTCAGGTGATTAAAGATATGTATGATAAAGCAGTTGCTTGTGTTCCTAATGTCAGAGGGGAAACAAGAAATTTTCCCATCTCAATAAACTTGTATTAAGGATCGACATTGATTCCTTACCGCTTTGCACTTGTCATGGATCAAATGATGATAGATATACAAGATGACAAATGACAATAGATATACAAGATGACATTCCCCAATAATGACAATTAGATATACAAGATGACATTCCCCAATGTATAATGTTTGAGAATGATATTATCTTTGTAGATGCTACACAAATAGAAGTAGAAAAAGAACTAAAGCTCTAGAGAAATGTTTTGGAGTCGAAAGTTTTCAAGTAGAAATAAGGCAAAATACATGCATTGCAAGTTCAATAGTGATCATCTGGAAAATGAGTGTGTCACTTTTGATGGTATGATAGTATCTCAAAATACGGATTTTAAATATTTTGGATCTATCATCCAATAGGATAGGGAGTGCAAGAAGGATATTGGATGTAGGATCCAAGCTGGATGGATGATCATACAATTAAGTCGAAAAAGGTAAGCTCTATCGAACAACTATTTGTCTTGCTATAATAATGTATGGTGGTGATTGTTGGCAATAAAGACTCAACACACCTCTAAAATGAGTGTTGTTGAAATGAAAATGCTAAGATGTATGTGTGGACATACCATGATAGATAGCGTTATAAGCAAATGAATTTAGAGAAAGGAGGTTAGGATGGTTTGATTATACAAGTCATAGACCTCTAGATGCACCTATAAGTAAAGTAGAGATAATCACTATGAACAAGAAGAAGACTCATTCAGAGAAGAGTGATACAGATAGACTTAACTACATTAGAGTTGGAATGAGATTGTTGTCTAAAATTGAAATGAATGGAAAAAGAGAATTCATATAGCCTTCACCAAGTAACTTGGGATTGAGACTGGAATTTAGTTGAATTGATTAACATAGAGTATTGAATTTAGATTATTGATTTATTGGAAAGCTATTCAATAATATAGTTTTGCATTTAGAACATGCAATTTAATTTTTTTGGTTTAACACGGAGTGGTAAAAAATTTCTAGGAGGTAGCCTTAAAAAAGCAAAAGATTATGAGGGTTGGAATTTTCTCAATTGCTCAATCTAAATGCAAAATCCATAGATAGTCGATTGCTGGACAAAGAAGATACAAAATACCGGAAAAAATTTAAGAAGAGAACAAGCAATAACCTTAAGATCCAGAATACGCTGGAACTCCATTGGTGTTCCTTCTGGCAGCAATGCTCTATACGTATCTGCCACAGAATCAACTGGGGAAAGTATAACCTGTACAATAACTGACTCAAAAAGAGAACCAATGATAAACAAGACAGTTAAACAAAAAATAACTTCATTGAAACCTTCAAAAGTGCTTCAGCTTTACTCATTTCACGGCTCACAAACTTTGAGTAGCTAGCAGCACTTGATGTCTGTTTCAGCAGATTAAATTTTAAAGATTAATTTTGAATCAAATTGTACTTAAATGCATAGGCATTGAGAAATATTAAATCACCTGTCGACCAAGAGATGGAATCTCTAGAAGAATTGTCTTTACAGCTTGAGTATCTAAAAGCATCTGCAGTACCAGGCAATATTGTTCCCTCATTTACATGAAACAAAACTAAAGAATGATCATAAGGATATTATATCTTAGTAAGAGTTGTTACTTTCTAATGAATGTACACAGATCGTTTGCTTGCTTTTTTTAACATAAATGACCACACAAATTTTCAAAATACATGAAAAAAAACAAAGACAAAAAGAAGGTTCGCGCATCATGTAGAAATTTTAACCATAAATGCTTTAGAAGTAAATATTGACGTAGGAGTTCTTTTTGTTAGTGGGGTTGCATAAACAAAAAGGTAAGAATCTCATGAAATCAGAAATCTTCTCATGTAGAAAGTACAAAGTAATGTAGTTCATAGTTTAAGATTTTTACGCTCAACTTATTAACGACAAGTTAATTTTTCCATCTTTTACAATAGTCAAATTACAAACTGCAGGTCAAAAATTCCATGATGATAAACTTAATAAAATTTTGCATTTGAACCACAGGCTTAGAATTGATTTCTAGCGTATAAGCATGCAAAAGATCTAGGTTCAAATATTTTCAAGAAACATGAATTTCAAACATGCAGTACGCATAAAACCCCTCCTGAAGTACATCTTACTCATGACTGCTTTATATGTGGATGGACAATTTAAGTAGAGAATATGGTTTCAGATAAGTTGTTCTAGAAGCTCATGTCCAACTACAGACCCTGTTTTACAGTACACGCATTTATTAACCAGTCAATTTTCTCCAAGCTAACACAATTATACAGGAAAGAAAGAAGAAAAGGCTATCAAATATTCATACTTGTTGGGCTCCAGTTTCTGATATCTGCTTGCATTTGAAAATATTTGCAAAAAATCGTGGACCAAGAGATGATGCTAGCTGCATAAGATAAGAAAAGGTTACAATAAACTGCAAGAAGATTCAAAGCATTCAAACTACTTTGGCTCAAATTCCAAAATGCAAGAACAGAGATGCATAACTGAACAGTTCTATGACCCTCTAATAACGACAGCTATATTGGTTATAATCATTGATCAATAAAAGAAGTTGGTTCCCTAACCCTCTTGGACTAGAGAGAAAGATATTAAATAACAAATTAGTGCAGAAATTTTTATGACTACTATCACAAAATCAACTATATTAATCTCTCTTTAGTATGCCCCACTAAACCTTCCCATTAGAAAAGTTCAACTTTACAATCACCTTATCCAAAAAGTACTGGAAGTGCACTGGAGAGAGAAGGCTCCCGAGTACAGGAATGGTACTCGTAAGGAACATGTTTATGCCGTTGACATATCTGCAAGATGGTCAAATTACTTTTGAGAAATTTGCATCAGGCTCGCATCCATGAGTAAAATTTTAACCAAAACAATATTTACTCTGATTGGTCACCAACACTTTCAAGTGTACCCCATGAAACACGCGTCATCGAAACCATTTCAGTATCAAATTTAGTTTCCAGGCCATGCACTAGGGTCATTAGTGCTTCTGTTATAAGTCCTGAGAATTCCTCCTACAATATCCATAACTTCAGAATATACAAGCAAATAGAGCTGTAGCATATAATCCATTAACAGAAGGTTGACAAAACGACAATACCTCGACTGCTGACATATCCACCCCAGCTGCTAATTGAGGATCAATTATTTTGGAAACACTTTCGGCCAATTCACCTGACTATCAAATGATGAACCAAGTTAAAGTTTTCAACCAAAAATGTAAAGCAAACTTAACTACAATGTCTCACCAACAGTGTACCCGTGATATGATTCATTTTCAATAAAATCTGAAATTATTTCCAAGTTCGTAACATGACAAGGCCAAAAACAAAACCCAAATTACCAGTCATCAAAGGATCAGAATCATTCTATTAGTAACAAAGAGAGTACTTCTAGTAAACCATCTCTCCTTTACTACTACTGGATTGATGGTTACTTCAGATGCAAATACCAGGTGAAGAAACCCTACAGCTCTTTGTAATTAAACTTTCCATAAACTTATATGATTTCTTTGAAACCATAGACAACAACTAAATTACAAGACAACAAAAGAAAAATTTATGCGAGTATAAAATAGTTACAGAAATATATAATTAATAGAAAAACTGACTGTTTTTCGGCAATACTCGGCTGAATTGACAATGTAGCAAATCACTCTTTCATCTCTATCAGACATCTGCTCAAATTTTCAAGTAATACGCACATTCTTGATAGTCAGCATATACGCAAGCCAATATTTCAAGGCAACAATAAAGCTATGTAAGCATAATAACACCTTTATTTGTCCATCCATGCCTGTGGCAGCTGCAACAAGCCCCACGCCACCCTTGGGTAGTCTTGCATTGAGCTTTGCAACATACGCTTTCAAAATTCTTTCAAACACCTGATGGCAGAAAAGGGGAAGAATAAAATTATGAGCATAGTTCATGATCTGTACAACTGAGATCAGTCAATCAGCTTCAAGGTTAGTTGAGCAAATCAACATTGAATATAATATGTTTAAATCAGCCTACTGCATGGCATCTACACCAAGAACAGGGGAAAAAGAAACTACAACCATGTTACTGCTGCTGAAGCTGCTGCTACTATTACTACTGTTATCAGATGCTATCACCACTGGAACCATATTAATTTTCCGATAAAGCAGACAGCAGCCTTTAGAAAAGGAGCTAATTCTCTATTCCAACAATGCTATTGGTAGCATGCATTAGGTTGACAAGGACAATTACATCTTTCAAGGTAAGTCTAATAAAAGATCATGTATAATGTACCGCTGCAAGTAAATCCAAATACATACAGCCATTTAAATATTGTTTTCAATAGGTACCTTAAACAAATTCAATAACGTGTGGCTCTTTGTCAAGGCACTGCACCGTTTTAAGCTCTTCTTGATTATAAGGAACAGCTAAAAACAGAAGAAATTATTAGCATCAATCCAATGGATTACAATAACTCGATATAATTAGACCTGGTCAAAGGCCCATATACCCATTCAGCCCAAAACATTCCAGGCTTTCGTCTAGCCTGAACCCAATCAAGCCCAGGCTGGGGAAAGAACTATGGCTGGATTCCAAGTCAAGGACGATGAGCTTAGGTGAGAAATCCTGACTTGGGATATGAGGAGTTCTAGATATAGAATAAAGGGCTAAGCTTTAGTTCAATGGCATGAATGTTGAACAGATGCGCAAAAGTGTGCATTTGAGTGTCAAAAAGGTATGACCATTCAGTGATATCCATTGCGCCATTTGCTATAGCAATTGCACAGTCATAGTAAACAACTGCATGTTCCAATTGCAATTTGCAAAGTACAATTAGAAAATATGATATGCATATAATTTACCATACAAGGACTATAAAATCCAACTTTACAACTTAACGCTATGAGATGCAAGTCCAAATTCTGTTTGCATCCAACTAATAAAAAAGATGTAGTGGATGAAACTTTCCATCAAAATAATTCCAAAGGGAAAAGAAAACACTACAATCGTGTTGCAGGACCTATCCAATGATTTTCTCCCCTAAAGTCAGTTGTGCATATCACCATAAGATTGAGGATCACATAATATCTCATGATGCACCATGTTAATTCCACAGCATAGAAGAATTCACCAGTGAACATAGCAAAAATACTGTGACAACTTTGGTATATATTCAACCAAAAAAGAAAGTCATGCGCAAAAGTGCTGTTGAAATACTCACTTCATTCCCTTTTAGATGTCCACTTTGATTAAATATTAAGAAACTCATTTATTAGTAATGTATTCTACTAAAATACCTTTATAGTGTACTTAATAAGCAAGTTGTCAAATGAAGGGTCAGGTTTGGAGTATTTTGAGAATTGAACAAGTATTGACTAAAGTAACTATAACATGAATAAAATGGATCATTTTATCTTATTTTCTAAATAGACAATTAGGAGTAGAAAAAATTTATAATATGAACACCTAAAAGAAAATAGAGGAAGTATCTAAAAGGGGCCTGCAGGTATTTATACAAGGCAGAGTAAAATAGTATACAAAAAAAAATTGCAGGACATTTGGTATTTCCAGAGAAGATATGGAGAAACCAATTGAAATTACCTCAAATGGAACGCCTAGAGATGATCGAGGACAGTAAATAAATATAATGCATATCATTTCTTTCGTACAATATTGGTAATGATGAAGAATGATGAAGCAAGGCAGATTAAAATGTATATCCAGTTTTTTACCTGCATACTACTTGACAATACATTATTCTGACTGCCTTCCTCAATATCCCATGTTTCCTCCTACAGAAAAAAAAGTCGCACAGTTCATGAATCAAGCATAATAAAGATTGTACAATTTCGTGAATAACACATGCATGATACCTGAACAAGTTTGTCCAGGTTCTCCATCAGCGTCTTCTGCTCAAGTTCTACATAAACCGTCAAATGAGGCTCAAAGCAAGAAGATATAATTCCATGGAAGTTGAACTGCAATATCAATGAGCACAGATAACTACTTACAGGTAATATTAGGTCCATAAATTTCAGCAATGAAGCAAATAAAAAAGAACATTCTTAAAATCAAATTCTAACTAAAATGATTGTCTATGTCTTACAATATGATGCATTTATGCATAAAATTCATTGTATCATTCTACTGCAGCTACATCAAAGCAAACTTATGAAATCTTTAATGCTAAAATAATTATGAACTCAAAAGTTCTGAAACAAGTAAATGAGCTATCAGCGAACACTGAAAAGAAAGCACAATGCAGTCCACATGTTCCGTGATCAGACATGTCATGAAATATACCGGCATGTTCATTATCAAACGCAACTGAAATACCAGAAGGAAAGAACAAAATTTTCTATAATAAAAAGGAAAACATCTACCCCAGCGCCTGGTACTGATAAATCTTTACTTCCATCCTTCTCCTGTAAGCACAAACCAAAAGTGGCAATGTTTTAGCCAATACTATAAAGTAAGAAAATCTATACCATTCTAGCAAGTTTTATACAGTACATACATCAGCAGCACTTTCTTGATTAGCAGCAAGTTTCTTTTCATATTTCTTCCGTATATCTGATACCGTTTGACTACTACTGTCCCTGCCAATTTCTGCAATCTCATTACCAATCTCTCTACTACTAGTGCCACCTCCAAATTTTTCTGCCAATTCATCTTCAAATTCTAAAGTACGCTGCAGTGCCTGCAAACAATTATTAAAACGTAAGCAGCTTCAGTAGCAGTGGAACTGGCAAGCGGAAACCAAAGAATTTTGAGGCAAGAAAGCTAATTGTTATGAACAATCATATAATCAGTATGCATGCTATTAGCAGACCCAAAAAGGATATGTATCTCTAAAATGGAAGAGGAACATGATGGTGCATAGGCTACAAAACAGTGTCAATGAGATGCCAACTTTCATGTTTGGAGAATCCATTTTGCTGAGTAACATACAAATAAGAGGTCCAATGAGTGACATCTAAAGAGAGATGAAATTGGTAAAGGAAAATCTTCTTTTGCATTATTATCATGCAGTGCCTTCACTAAACCACCAAATTGATCATGAATCTCAACACAGTAATTTGACATATAGTAAACAATTCAATATGATTTCACTAAAAACACTCATCTATAACAAGATAAATTATCAATGAGGTAACAAAAGATAAAATAACAAAATTGAATAGACACCACTTAGGCAATGTTTGGGAAGAGTGTTTTACATAGTGTTTAAAGGTTCGACTAGGTCAAAAACACCATTCTTCTAGATTTTGTTGTTTTGGTGATGTAAAAGCTAGAGAGGTTTGTAGGAAAAAGTTTGATATGATCATTTACATAAATATGTATTTATATAGGATACATGGTAATATAATTGGAAATTAATCAAATTATGAACCTAAATCAGTTTCCTAATATAGGGATCCTTAATATCTTCCCATTCTACAACATATTCCTATCCTATAATAATTATGGTTGTAACAGGTGACATCTTGAACATGTTAGCGGATAGAGGTTCAAGGAGCGTTTCATAAAAAGCTAATTCCCCCAACTTTTAAAGCTTGAAGGTTAGTGTTGTGTTTATTTTTTAACATTTTAGATTAAAAAGCAAACTTAAAAACTATTGTTACCAAACACTTTAGTTTGAAATTGGTACATACACAACTAAAAATTAACAACTACTAGTCACCGAAAAAACATTAATAAAGCAACTAAAGACTATGAAAACAACTAATAGATACTATAATCACTATTTTTGCCAAAGACCTTAGACCTCAAATGCCTGAGTAAACAATATCAAACACAGCAGTCCTATTATTGACTCATTTAGGAAAGGAAACTCAAGTTTGTTCCCCAGTTGGCATGACTTGCACACATAGAAGAACTAACTACTAATTTATGAAGTTCAGCTAGACCCAAATGACTCAAACAGCAAAGGAGAAGATCAGTGAACCTTAAGTGAAAGCAACCGTGGCTAGGACAGGTCATACAGCCGTTATGTAGAAAAAGCAACAGTCTTGTGCTACAGCTCAATCTAGTTCAACTTATACATTGCTTCACATTCCTACAGTTGTCCCATGTTAGACAATAATCTCCAAAAAAACTCTGAATTGGACCAGGACTAGTTGCCACTTGCTTTGAGGTTCATTTCAAGTCCAGATCTCCTTTGAAGCGCTAAATCATCAAATGAGTCTAGTTCAGCTAGCCTGAACAGCAAGTCTTCAAACACAGGCATAAGATCATCCAACTATTAAATCATCTTCAACTCTCATACCATGAAATCATAGAGAATAGAGAGAAAAGGAATGAAATGATTATAAAAACCCTAATTATTCCCTCAAGTTTGATGATGGATTCTGTAAAAACTATATAGGTTACAAATTGATAAGACTACTAATTGTAGGCAAAACTATAGGTACTAAATATACAAAACTAAATTAGGACAGAATTAAGCATGAATTTTGGCAATAATTTCAGCATGAAGAATGAAATTGTCATTCAGTAATTCTACAATGACTGGCTGATATAAAATTAGTAGTAGACCATCTTTTTTGTACACAAATACTGATAATCTAAAATAGACAAGACAAGGTAGAGACAAACAGGAATTATGTGGCATAGACCATATAAAATCCAGTAATTATGTGGCAAGAAATCCAATTACCAACAAAGCAAATGAAAAAGGATAAGGGAATGAAAACATATACACTCAAACCTATAGAACAGGATTCTGCCTCAACAGTCAACACCATAGACATTCAACGTTGTAAACACACCCTTAACTATTTAAAGTTTATAAAAGCATTAGAACTTTTGTTCATTAAAAAAAAGCAGTAAAATTCTACTACTGAAGTAGAAATGCATATAGAAAATAACTGTGGCAGCTACAACTAAAAAAATAAAGGATTTTACTATCTTACCAATAGCAATGTTCCAACATCAGGCTTTTCTTTGAGACCATCAAGTATTCCTTCTAGTTGTTTCCTGGAAATGCAGAGCATGTGAGATGTGAGATATTATTCCAGTTTACACCAATTATCATCCATGGTACTTCCAAAATATTACCATCAGGTGCTGAGCAGATGGCAGACAGCATGTTTCGTTTTAATTTTTTCTTCTGCTCCATCTGTCCTAGATAGATTCGTATGTTGAGCCTATATTACAGCTACAGAATTACAGTTATATTAGGCCCACATAAATTGGTGTGCGACCTGGATATGGTAAATCCATGGATGGAGCGTAATATTCTTCCTACTAGAGATTCTATATTTTCCTATTTTTATTATTAGTAGAAAGTTTATTATTAATACTATTATTGTTTAATTTGAGTTCCTTATTGGTAGAATTTCCTATCTTACTATTAGTTATCTTATTAAATAGGAAAGTATAGAATCTCTAGTTATCACTAACATTGAGATAGCACTTCATATATAACTTTACTTACAATTTGCGAATATAATTACTCATCAAGTAACTAAGGCAATACATTCTTCTTCAGGTCTAAGGAGTGGGAGCCCCAACCTCCTTGATTGTTAATATTTTCCATGATATTCAATAATAAACTATCATTGACTTTCAAAAATAATAGAAAATTGATATTAAATTTAGTTTAAAAGCACATCACACATAATGACAAATATTCAAGGAATTATAGTTGATATTTTAGTAAACAATTAACAGTGCCAAATGAGTGCAATTTCATGGTTGTAGATTACCCCTAGGCAAGTTCATGGGCCACCATCATGGTCCTAGGGCAGGAATTTAATTAATCACTGGTTTCAGTCCAAATTTGTTTGGTGCTAAATACTCCAGTTCCAAACCAACCCTGCTTCCAGGTTCCAAGAAAACCATACATGCAAAAACCTTTTAATAAAAAGAAAATCCAAACTAATATATGTCCAACACAACTACTAAGATTCATGCCAAAGGAATGTAAAACCTACCTTGTCTTCTTACAGAACTGGATACAAAGCCGATAAGGAACATGCCACGATGAAGGGAAGATCTTCCATATCTCCTCATTTGTTCTCATTCGACGCTTGATCCATGCATATCTTCGTTCTGTTTTATCCAGCTTAGCTAGCTCTATCACAGAGAAATAGTAACTTCAAAAGAAAGCTCGTAGACTAAAATAATACAAGACCACAATGAAACTGCAAATTAAAATAGCTGGAACAAACCAGCTCCTTCAAAGATTTGCTCATATGAAGTGAGTTCTCTACTGCAAAAATTGTTCACCAACTCTTCCCTCACAGATGGCTCCAAAGCATCAACAACTAAACAAGCATCAGATAACTGCTGCAATAAATTAGTTTCCTCCGTCTCTTTCCCAGTACCAAGGCTGAGGAGAAAATTTTAAGAAAAAAAATGAAAACGTGAAATCAGGAAGACTCATGCCACTCATTTAAAATGGAAAACCAAAAAAGTGAGCAGTTGCAACCAAGTAATTATCTCAAACATTAGAACCAATAGATCTATCTGCATAATTTGTTATCAAACCCAACAATTTAATGTTATAGCTCCTAATAAAGGCAATATGCTTATCGCAAAAAGAGGGCATACCTTGAGAAATCAGAAAATACATGCGACTTGAGTATTTGTTTAATATTTTTGAATTTCTCTCTAAGCTCAGTAATCTTTGGTATATCCCTATATGCTTCAAAATGGCTACATAATTGATTTACAGCCTGCAGAGTAACATGAGACAATGTCATTAAAACACATTTATAAAGGCACATTGTCAAATATGACAACAGAATCCTTATTTGATAAAAATTGTTAAAGATGCAATTTAACAAACTAGAAGCATATTCTTGGAGACATCAACATTTTTGTTTTCCTCATTCCTAATTCAATGTAGAAGATAAACCACGGAAGTAAAATAGATATAGGGATAGATGACCTGAATAGAAGCCATTTTAATAGCCAAGACCACACAGCCACAATAGTTTTTAATATTAAATATATATAAAATCATTCATGAGTCTCATCTAATAGCTTAAGCTTTTAGGTCGAATGATTTCTTAACATAATACTAGAGTTTCTTGACCAAAAGATATAGAGTTCAATATATGAAAATCCATTTATTAAATAATATTTCAGTATATGGTAGAAGTGGACCTATGCAAGAAGTGGACCCATGCATGTTCAATTTTCAAGCCCATTGGCATTCACATGCAAACATGTATTAGAGATATACACAAGCATTATTGTGTCTCCTCAAACAACTTAAGCTTTTGGGTCAAACTGTTCCTTGACAAGTGTTACATTGAAAAATAGCAATTCCACAACAAAGATATCCCAGTTGTCACTATCAATCACAAATATGTGAACTAATGTCTTTCAAACTAAAAGTTGAGCACAAATTTTTAAAAGGAACTTAAAGAATAAAGGGAAAATGACCCAAGAAAAAAATTGAATTGTCATGGTTTCGTCAAATCTGCCCTAAACTTTATTTGCTTCAAAAGTGTATTTGAACTATGCTTTTTTTTCATCTTTATTCCCATTTTTAGTGTGTTGTTGAAGATTTTAACGATTATTCTATACATGCTCAATATTTTTACACCACACATAAGAAGCCTCATTTTCAAAGAATATAGACTAATACACTTGAATATGTACAAATATGTTGATTTATGAAAATAAACCTGGTTGATTTTATTGATTTTTTTCAAATATAACTATATATTTAAACACGTATTTGGGTGTATTTAATAAATGAAAATATGGTTTGCTGAGAGATGTAAAAATATTGAGCATGTATATCATCAAATTTTTAAAAACATTCGAAATGGGTAAAACAAATACAAAAATAATAACTCCTGCATAACTTTGAAGTAAAAAAAATTAAGGGCAGATTTAAAAAAAGAACAATAGTTCAAGTGTTATAATTTCTCATATCCAAATCCATTAATTATGAAGTTTCAGGACATAATGCTCTTCTCATAAATGTTATAACCCTGACAAGAACAAAATGGAAGAAAAGAAGACTAGGAACAAGCCACAGGCTGCATTTCCAAATGAAAGCATTACAGATTAAACGTTATAAACAACTTCCAGGAATTGAATATGATGCTCAAAGGAGTATAAAATGTCATGCGCAAATCATCAAAATTTTACAAAATTATTTTCCAGTCACTAATAAATTACCTCCAGCTGAGCAGCTGCTTCCTTATATTGTCTTTTAGAAGCCATTAACTGAAGCTGTTCGACAGCAGATACTGCCACAGAACAGAGAAGGATGTCACAGATATTTAAACAAAAAAATTCATTTAAAAAATCATATATTATAGGTCTCATGCTCGGATGCTCGACCATCACTACTACTAAACAACACAAACAGAGTAATAGATGCAGCTCAAACAATATTAGTAGAAATTTGATGGATAAAGGGCAAAATTAGAAATCCAAAATACCAAAATAACCAAAACAGAGGCACATATTAACACACTTGAGCACATAGTGGAAAGAGAAGCACTTTAAACTGAATGATGAGAATAAAATATCAATTATTGTCATGAACAAACATAAGAAAACTGACTAGATCAGAACCAGAATGTGAGTTGAAATATGCATTAACTTTGTTTTGATGCGGTACCAGGCTTATAAATTTATATGCACAAAGATTATTATGGTTAATGAAAGCAAGAAAATTGATGGTGCTGAAGTTATGATAGGTTGTACCACAAATTCAATGGTCATGATGCATACAACTCCACTAGTTTAGACTCTTCCTTCAAAATAACATGCTTGGGCTTATATTGTTTTTAGCCCGAGAGACAGGGCTGGCCATGGTTCAAAGAAATTTAGAATCAGAACTGAACCATCCACAGGATGGTTTCCAGATAGGTTTGGAAGTGGTTTGGAAGTGGTCCAGATAGGTTTGGAAGTGGTCTAAGGCCAGTTTTCAGTTCTGGTACTGACATGTTCCTGTTCTGAAGTGGTTTCACAAGGTAACTTTCAATTAAAAGAAAAGGGAGGCAGTTCTTGTTCAAGAAAAGGGGGGAGCACAACCAAACCCACCAGGATAAATCTGTCCAGCAGCAGTTGAATTTTTCAGTAGTTGTGTGCCATGTCCATGTTCACCATGCCAGTTATTTTATAGAAATTAGACATTGTGGATGAAATAAAATATTTATGCTCCTTGATAGGAGATACTTTTAAGGGACGGTGGAGTACAAGATATGGCAAAGCAGATAGAATAAAGAAGAGGCTGCACAGAATGGCTACATACAAATTAGCAAGGCTGAGAAGGGAGCGGTTGCGCATCACATTTGTTAGCATTGCAAAGAAAAAGTACACCATGTACAGTTTTGGAAGACACATAGTGTGATTATGGAAATGTGGTTTTTCATTTTAATTGACACTCAGCAAAACTTAAAGAGGCTACAATGCAATTTACTTGGTGATAAATATCATTGAAGGTGGACCGTTGGTATCTCAAACATATCAAAGCTTTCAACACTGAGCCTGCTCATGCTCATTTGAACAAAAATTTAAGAAAAAGAAGAAATTTTTTTTTTTTTTTGGATCTTCCAGGGTTCCTGATGCAAAGAGAACTTGAATGATACAACCTTATATAACAATAACATACCAGTCCTATAGGTTTAGAGTGGAATTAGGTGCTCCTGTAAACCACACACCTAACTCTAGCATATATTAGCCAAATATGCAAATAAGTTTGGCCTTATTAGGAATGCATGAAAAAAAAAACATTTTAGCACCAATAAATTTGCAGTACAGTTATACAGGACACAACTATAAAGCAAATGATTCACCACGTTAACATGCCTCACCAAAAATGATCCAATGCTAAGTTTTTTTATACAGATGATGCTTTCAATTTTGGAATGATAACTATAAAAAAGAAAGCCTATTTATTGAAATATGTATATAAGAAAAAAAATAAAAAGCAACAATAAAAGCATACAACCAACAGACCTAACATGGTGAGACGATGAAGAGCAGTAATAGTAGTTGTTATATGCTTCTTTGCAAAGTCCAACTTCTTAATGTCACGGCATATTTCCTGAACCATAGTCTCACTCTGCTCAGCTTTGGTTTTTATTTCTCTTATCTTGTACATGAGTTCCTGATATCCAAAAAAAAATATTTAATAAAGTAAATAAATTCACTATCGAATATTCCTTGGGAAAAATATGAACTTCGTGGGCAAGCACAAGCAACAAAATCAACTCTTAGGATTACAAATGCCAAAGCCATGTAGAACTCAAAGATTCTATAATATGCAGAATTTTCAAAAGATAAATCTAGTTAATAATGACACAGGAAATGAGTCGAACATGCTTTCACCTCTACAGCATGAGTAGCAGCAGCAAGATCTTCCTTGGCTTTGGTTCTGGAGTTGCTCTGCAGCACAATGAGGAAGCTATCAAAGACTTCAAATATAATCAGATGCAAATTACAATTGCATGTTTCCACTGCTCTTTCCACAATAAGTAATACACGTTGTTTGAAAAAAAAAAATTTGAGAGAAGCCGTTTCAATAGATATGTTTGCAAAAGGATCCCTTTAGATCTGATTTGATCTCTTTCAACGTGTCTTCTTTATTTTTTGTTGTGTTTATTAAGTTGAAAGAAATGAATATTATAAGCTTTTCAAGCATGAAATCCGGATAAATGGAATCAAATTAAACTCAATTGAAATCTGGTATTTATAGAACTTCCAGACAAAATAATTGAACTCCATTCTAAACTTTAACATAGTTAAGAGATGATAAAACCAAAACAAAAGGAAAACAAATGGCAACCTGTTGACGAACAGCAGCAAGAATTCCGGCATCTACACGGCGAATTTCACTATGTATCTTTTGCATAAGCGGCTCAACTCCAGATAATGACGCCTCTGCCACATCAAGAAAATAAAAATTCAAATTTTATAACTCCAATTAATCAGCATAATGATCATGAGCACAATGAAAAGAAATGAAGTTATTGCAAGCAAGAAATAAATTTTCCATTCAAAGCAAATGATCTGTGATTTAACTCATTCAAAAAAAAATAAGAAATAAACCTTCGAAATCAAAATAAAAAATTAAACTAAGTAAAAGAAAAAAGAAGTGAAGCAAGTGATCTACCAGTAGGGAACATTTGATTGATATACTCTAAAGCACTTGACTTGTCCATTTTGGCACTACGGAACTGGAATTCGCCGACACTAATTGCTCTGCTTGTTCTTACTATCAGATCGAGATCGTGGAATCAATTAGGTGCCATTAATTCGCTGAATCAATCAGTGAAGTTCCAGTTTCTGAGACAAGGATCAGGATCCGTTACAGAGAAAGAAAAACAAGGAAGAAAATGGAGGACGAGGAGGAGGGGAGAGCCCAGCCCGTTTTGCGTTTAGGGATGGTTCTGCTTTGCCTGCGCTGACTATGGGCCGTAAAGGAAAACTTTTGGATTAATTGGGGAAATACAGAAATTTTATATTTTATTTTTTATGAATGTTTTTGTATTTAATTATATTTATGGATTTTTATATTTAATTATATTTATGGTTTTTTTATTCTAATTTTATAATCAAATTTTTTCATTTTCGAAAATACAGGATAAGTTAAAACATTTATTTTTTTATACAAATTCTTTACCTAGTTGCCTTTTTTTTTTATACTGACATAATTGTCCAATTTTGTTTTATATATCATATATTCTTCTTTTATTTACCACCTATTTTCTTTCTAATAATAATAACAATAAATAATATATAACTTTTTATAATAATATTTATAAGAAAATTCTTATATATTTTAAAAAGATATATTATTTTAGTTTCTTGTATACTAAATTTTCATTTGCTTTTTTATGTAATATTGATAATAATAATATTAAATTTATCAATTTAATAATAAATATACATATATTTTACAAATATAAGTAAAATAAGATTCATTAATTAGTCTATTTTTATTTTAGATTTTCTGAGTTCGCTTTATGCCTACATGGTAATAAAATGGGACCCACTAAAGCGGGATTTGTGACTTGAGCAGGGGCTTGCGTCGGAGATGCTCTAAACCCCGAATACCTAGACCCCTAAACCCCTACCGTTTTGAATTCTTTGCATCTTTCTTCGTTTCTTTGGTGGGTTTTTTCCATTTGATTTGAAAGAAGAAAAAAAGACGGAAAAATAATGTATCTTCGACGAGCAACCGCAACTCTTCTCAAGAGAGTAATTCAATTTCATTCTAAATCTGTCGGTTCCTCTCCAGTTTCAATCACCGACTCGTTCATCAATTCGCGCACAAGTAGTTATTTCTATTTTTGATTGATTACGTAGTGAATTAATTAAAATTATACGATAAATTAATTATTCTGTTTATGAGAAAAAATCATTCATGTTAGGTAACTTATTTTTATTACTTTAGGTAGAGCGAGGTTTTACTATAAGCACGGTTGTCAAGGAGATTCTAGTTCGAGGATAAATTATAAAGTAATTATAGCTGGACAAGCCGGTAATAGTTTCTTCTGTTGCATTCAATTTCCCTGTTTTTAATTTGTGAAAAATCATGTCTTTGAGTTGTATATCACTGATTTGTTTGTTTACCATTAGATGTGGGAAGGACCGACTCAGGTTCATTGATTCGATCCAATTGAATTCTGCTTAGTTGTTTTGCATGTTCATTTTATTGTATAGTTTCAATTGGAGCAGCATTATCAATCTGTTAGGGGTTTTCCTAAATTTGCTGACCTTTGCTGCCTGTACAATATTCGTGCTGATCTTTTTGCAGCAATTATTCTGGGAATAAATGCAAATCCTGCCTTGGCTGATGCATCTATAGAACATACTAACAATACTGAATCAGAAGGGGGTAGTGTAATTGGATTACACAAAGTTGAGGATGGTTCTGTAATATCAAATGAACATACTTCTAAATGGAGAGTATTTACTGATGCTGGCAGAGAATTCTTTCTCAAGGCAAGCATATTTGGTCCTGTGCCATTTAAATTATATGTTAAAACAACAGCTTTACGAAAACTTTGTGTCTGTTTTTCTGTACAGGGAAAGTTGGATGAAGCTGAGAGGTTATTCCTGTCTGCGTTAGAAGAAGCTAAAAAGGGTTTTGGGAATCGAGATCCCCATGTCGCTTCTGCTTGCAACAACTTGGTGGGTCAAATCTCAATTATTTGATGGATTCTTTTGACCCTTTTTGGTGCCCTTTTCTGTCATAGTATAGTCTAAAAGCTCTGGTAAATATACTTTTTGGCAATGCAGAAAATGTCTTTCATGTGCAGTTCATTTCAAACTGCTTAGCTTTTGCATTATCGTGCAAAGTTTTTTCTGTTTATTTTTACATGTTTAAGGAGGCTTTTTCCCCCCAAAATTAGCCAAAACATTAGAGCTGTTTTAGACACACTCTGAAGTATTATTCTTGTCATTGGAAATTCTTAAGTTGCTCCTTGATAATTGAAATTACAAAACCTTTTTCATTCAAAATATCCAAGCAATCGTTAAAATTGTCTTAATTGTGGAGCGGAAGGGGGTTGGCGTTTGTTTAGGGGTCTTGCTATTTATTCATTTGTTATTTATTGGTGCAAACTACCCACTGTAGCACTTTGTCCTGGGTAAGTGAATGACTCCCATGTTTTACTTTTGTAGAAAGCATTTGATGTGAATTGTCAAATTCAGTTGAAGAAGTAATGGTTTCATCTTGCTATTTTTCCAGGCTGAGATGTATAGAGTCAAGAAGGAATTTAATAAAGCAGGACCTTTGTATTTGGAGGCTATCAACATATTGGAGGAATCATTTGGTCAAGATGATATACGGTATAATGTTATTTATGGTGATTAGGAAAAGATACTTGAGATAACCTCATAGCCA
Source organism: Dalechampia spathulata (assembly GCA_948192965.1). Lineage (NCBI taxonomy): Eukaryota > Viridiplantae > Streptophyta > Magnoliopsida > Malpighiales > Euphorbiaceae > Dalechampia > Dalechampia spathulata. The sequence continues at coordinate 12,146 of CANYBF010956624.1, read as the reverse complement.
TGAATTCTCTTTGAGACTAGGTTTCACTGTTTTCATATTGCTAAATGTATTGTTCAAAACCACAGTTAACTCAACTTTGCAGCATGTCAAGGCATATAATTTTAAAATTGGGAGATGAACAAGCAAGAAACTTTCAATTTACCAAATGACAAGATGAAAAGTTTGGAAAATCTGGTATAGTATCACATTAGTCATGATGACATTATCACTTTTATAGGTTTGCAACTTTTTGTGTTGATTATTTGATTCTGAATTGGAAAATTTCTGAGAACTAGCAAACACTCTGACTTATTGTTGAGTTAGAGTTATAAATTCTTTTAAGATGCTAGATTGAACTTACCAAAGAAGCCTTAAATGACAGGATGCAGACACCTGCTTAGTGAATGAACATTATTTATAAATTACTTTCAAGAATCTTTTTGGCCTTTTTCTCTTGGTAGCTTTTTATTCTTTGTTGTCACCTCTTGCATATATTAGAAGCATTTTACATTTAAATCCCTCAGAAAATGACTTAAAAGTCCCTATATTGGAAAATTAGATCAAAATCATTGGAAGTTTTCTATTCTCATGGGCCCATTTTCATCCCTCTAGTGATTCTTTGCTTTTTCTTTCGATCAATTGAAATTCATCTCTTGAGCTATCTATGTATCTTTTTTGTGAGTCTTCCAACTTCATGGATTGTGACATTAGGTCGTTGTCTCTTTATAGTGTACTTGTATGGCTTCGAGAACCTCAATGCTGATGTTATGATATCTTTGCTTTGATCAATTTCTTTTTGGTTTTATGATAACAAAATTGTTATCTCCGTTATAACAATATAACAATATGACTAATCTTGTTTTATCAGTGTGGGGGCTGCCTTTCACAACCTTGGACGGTTTTATTTTGTGCAGCGTAAACTGGAGGAAGCTCGCAAATGCTACGAGGTAATAATGTTATTAGTATATCCTAGGTATATTATGCATTGGGGATTAAAAATAGTGATCTTTCTTCATATTGGTCAAGTTTTGTCTGCTTCTGAATGTATTGTTTTTTCAGATTTTACTTTTCATTAAAATCTTTTTTTTTGCCATGGAATTCATTCTCAATCCTTAAAGATTTCTTAGTCATATTAGAACAATGATCTTGATGTATATAGATGACACTGTATGATTATATATGAATATTAGTAGGCCATTGTAAAGTCATATATAATGTGGTTATTGGTTCTGTTACGTTTGTTAATTCACCATTTTGGCTTTATTTGTTCTTCTAGTTCTTACCATTTACTTATTCTAATAGGTGTACACATAGGACTAATATGCATAAACTCTCCGAAGTCAATAATAGTAGTATAAGTTGTTGTTTTTCTTGTTTCAAAACATAAGTTTCTTTGACTTTGGCTTTTTACTAATGTTTCTTTTGATGGATAAGAACTTGTGGTAAATCAACTAGCATTCTAAATTGTTGAGTTACACAATATAACAACAACATTCTTGCTATCTGTGCATGTGCCACTATAGTTTTGTTAATCTATATTATTTCATTTATTTTGTTAAAACAACCAGTTGTATTTCTATGGAAGGTTGCATTCTTTTAAATTTGTGATTGAAATGGCACTTGAAAAGTGAATGAAACTATTTTTTCCTACTATCTTTCTCACAAGTCATGCTAATCTTTTTTTTTTGTTGATTGTTTTTTGGCAGCATGCTTTAAAGGTAAGACCAAATGCCTTAGATCCTTTCCTATAGTTGGAGTATGTTTTCTTGTTTGTTTTCATCTTAATTAACTTGAAAACTTATTCTTAACTCAAAACTTGAACTTGTGAGTTATCATGCAAAATAAAGCCTTGTAATATTTCAGATAAAGAGGCGTGTTTTGGGACTTGGTCATACGGATTATGCAGATACAATGTATCATCTTGGAACAGTAAAGCTCTTTGCTTTCTTTTTGTTCTAGATCATTTGCTTTTTTTATGTCTGTTATAAATGCATTTATGGGCAGAAATTACTAAAGGCGTGTGCATCATACCCAATTTTCCTATTTAGAATTATTACTATTAATTTTTATTTCATTTAGTTTCCTTTATTATTGGGATTTCTTTATATTTAAACTTCCTTAATTAACTAGGATTCTATTTGGTGAGGATCGTTAATAGGAATCTACATTGTTGTAACAGTTCTCCCTATATAAGGGGCTGATTTTGATTGAATAAAGGGCAGGAAAATTTCTATCAAATTAAGAGTTTGAGGCTCCATGAGTCTTAAGGTGAACACTTCCTTAGTGAGTTCCAATCCATTATAGGCAGAAGCAAGAACAAGGGAAGGCCAAGGTTTTGGCCTTTGATGATTTCTGTAAATAGATCCAATGTGAGATCCTATGCTAAGGAGCATAACAATGTCAATCATCAAGGTTCATTTTCTCTTATTTAGCATGCCACATACTACCACAAGAGTAAGAAGTTCTAGAAGAAGTTTGTTATTTGGAAGGATGTGTTGGAGGATAGTTAGTATTTCAATTAAAGGAATATTGTTATTTTGTTATGACATCAATATTATATATTGTAAGGCATGTAACGTACAAAATTATGAATGAAAATGCAATCATTGTCTCTCTCTCTTTATTCTTCTATTCTCTATTTTTGTCATCTTGCCTCCCTTTTGAATTGGTACATAACATTGGTATCAGAGTAGTGATTCTATCCTCGTGGAACAAATTTTTCTATATATTCTAAAAATGAGCTGTAGTACAAGACGTAACCAAACACCATCAGATGAAGATCGAAAAGTGATTTCAATGGAGGAGCAAATATTGTCACTTAGACAAAGGATTGAGATGATGAAGTCTTATTATAATGCTTGGTTTGAGATGTTCTAGATGGAACAACATTAACACAAACAAATACGTAATGAGCAGCAACAACCGCATGACCAATCAAGGAATAAACAGATTAAGATTAGCACTCAACTAAACCAACTATTGTAGTTGATGTAAGGAGATGATAAAGGCAAAGAGATAGTATAGGTCAGTTCTGGTCCTCCAATCTTTGCTAATTCTTAGGGAATCCTACCACTACCTCGTGAATATGGAGTGGGAGAAGTGACCTATGTAGAAGTGCAAGGGTGCGAGCGTTTGAAGGGAAAGATCTTGAAGGATGGCTCAGAAATGTGGTAAATATTTTGAGATCTATGAAGTTCCTAATGATAAGAGGGTTGATTTGGCAAGTTTATACCTGATTGAGCAAACAGGATGGAAGAAAGACAATGGAAATGGGACATGGAATGAATTTTCGATAGCCATATTTACTTGCTTTAGAGAGTTGGTAGTGGAGGATGTGGTGATTGAGTTTAAGGAGCTTCAATAGAGTTGAATGGTGGTCAATTATCTAAGGGAGTTTGAAAAGGTTAAGTGTTGTATTGAGCAACTTAATCCATTGTTTACTAAATCGTATTTTGTTAGTAGCTTTATTGGTGGCTTGAGAAGTGATATTGCAATGACTTGAAAATGTTTAGACCCACCATAGTCATTGAAGCCTTCGAACAAGCCAAACTTCAAGAATTGTTGTTGCAGGCCCAACAAGTTAATAGCTATTAACCCTAACCTAATACTATTTTCTTTCAACCTAAGACCACTTACAATATGGGAGCTAAAATACAACATAATTCATCTCATCAAACCTCACACTCAAATGAGCCCATCCTGTCTCCAAAATCCATTTCATCATACAAGCCAAAATCCAATCGAACTACCCATAACCCGATCAACTCTTAGTCCAAATCAACCCTACCCATTCTGAACCCAAGTCTTTACCTCCTAGCAGATTACACAACTATGAATTTCCTTTAAAGCCACACACAATCAATTAAAATCAGGCTGTACAAACACATTTATTGGTAGAAAATGAAGTTGAGAAGCAAATACAAGAGATGCTCAAAACTGGTATTATCAAATCGAACAATAACCCTTTCTCGTTAGTAGTCCTACTTGTCAAGAAAAAGGATGACACTTGGTGATTTTGTATTGATTTTTGTCAACTCAATGATGCAATAATAAAAGATAAATTTTTGATTTCGCTCATTGAGGATTTTGTTGGATGAATTGGATGGAGCAACCGTTTTTTTTGAAGCTTGATTTACAATTGGGCTATCATCAAATTTTGATGCATGTGGATGATGTGCACAAAATGGCCTTCAAAACACATGTGGGACACTATGAATTTCTCGTAATTCCTTACAACCTCACCATCCCTACAACTTTTCATCTTTGATTACTAACATATTTTAGCCCTATTTAAGGCAATTTGTGTTGGTCTTCTTTGATGACATACTAATGTACAACCCTTTTATGGAAACACATATCAAACATTTAAAAGTGGTTTTGCAGGTCTGTATGATAATTCTTTGTATGTTAAACAAAGTAAGTGTGAGTTTGGCAAGACATCCATTAAGTATCTTGGGTATGTTATAGCTGAAAATGGGTTATCTATTGATCCAAAAAAGGTTCAAGCAATTATTAATTGGCTTAACCGAAAGAATATTAGAGGTGTGAGGATTTTTGGGGCTGGCTAGTTATTGTGGATGATTTATCAAAGCTTTTGGGGTTATTAGCAAACCATTGAAGCAAGATCGGTGACAATGGAATATAGAGATTGAATTTGCTTTTCACTAGTTGAAAGAGTTGTAGCTCTAGTATTAACTTTCCCCTCAATTTGATGTTCCATTTGTGTTAGAATGTGATGCAAGTAATTTCGGAATTGGGGTTGTGTTACTTCAACAAGGGAAACCATTGGCATTTTTGTCCAAACCATTAGGTTTGAGGAATAGTAAATTATCAGCTTGTGAATGAGACCTACTTGCCATCATACCAACGGTCTCAAAATGGCAACATTATCTTGAATTGTGCCATTTTATCATAAAATAGACCATCAAAGCTTTAAATATCTTTTGGAACAACTATTGCATACATTGTTACTACAAAAGGGAGTGGTGAAACTATTGGTCCTTGATTATTCCATTAAGTACAAAAAAGTGGTGGAGACTAAAGTGGTGGATGCTTTGTCACGACAATGGGAAGGACCTACACTCAACCAACTTAGTTTGTCATCGAATTTCCCTTTATGGTTGCAAGAGGGTCTCACCTCCTATGATAAGGATGAGTTGGCTTCTCACGTGACTACTTTGTTTTTAAGAACTAAGTTATAGTTGTGGTCAATACATGGTGGAGTGTTAAAATATAATGGTCGGATGTATGTGAGGGTTTCTTCAAATCTCGGATGACAAATAATTATTTAGTGCCATAATAGTCCAATTGGGGGATTAAAAAATATTTTTATGGGTTGGTTATTCAACATATGGTAACAAAGTGGATTAAAGCTTGTGATGTTTGTCAATGTTGTAAGGTTGAACATTGTGCTTTCCCCGGTCTTCTTTAGCCTGTATCTATTGCATCCTAGGCCTGACAACATACACCCATGGACTATATTGAAAAGTTACTAAGGTCCATGGGTTATGACACGATATGGGTTGTTATTGACATGTTTAGGCATTTTATTACATTGAAGCACTCATTTTGGATAGCCTCTTTAGCTGAAATATTTTTCAATCAACTGTTTAGATTGTATGGAGCACCAATTAGTATTGTTTCGGATAGGGATAAAATCTTCACAGATATTTTTTGGAACAAATTAATGAAGATACTTAGCACTCAACTTTCCTTTCATTAAGCCTATCATCCTTTGTTGGATGGCCAAATTGAGAGGTTTAACCAATGTTTAGAATCCTATCTTCATTGTATGACCTTTCGGAGACCAAAGGCTTGGTATGAATGGTTGGGGTTAGTTCCATACTGGTACAATAGTAGTTGTCATAGCTCCATCAAAATGTCCCCATTCAAAGCCTTGCACGGTGTAGATCCTCCCTTCCATAGCATTAATTTAGTTGGGTCTCCCGTTATTGTTGACAATATGTTATTGGAAAGGGAGGAAATGAATATTTATCTACAAAACCAACTTGCTACTGCAATGAACAAGATGGAGCTGTGTGCATATAAGAAACGGACAATGGGGAGTTTCAAGTTTCTGATTAGGTTTATTTAATATTACAACCTTATAGGTAGAAGTCATTGGTACCTAGAACTTCTATAAAGTTATCCCCTCGCTTCTTTGATCCATTTCAGATCATTGAAAGGATTGGGAAAGTAGCATGCAAGCTTGCATTCCCTATTGAGAGTGCCATTCATCCATTATTCCATATTTCATTGCTTAAGAAATTTGTTGAAACTCCTTTTGCAATTCATGCACTCCTTAATCTAAAAGATTGACATTTCAAAGAAGCCTCGGAGAAGGTCGTTAACATAAGAACAAGCTATTAAGTAGATAAGGTAGTGCCTTAACTCCTTATTTGATGGCAACATTATCCATTAGTTGATTCAACTTGGAAAGATGCCTCTTTTATTACTTAACAATTTCAAGCATTTTGTCATTCTTGGGATAGGAATATGTTGAAGGGGAGGGAATTTTCACATAATACCGCAAGAATAAATTCTAGAAGTTTGTTATTTGGAAGAATGAGCTGGAGGATAGTTAGTATTTCAATTAAAGGAATCTTATTATTTTGTTTATGAATTTTGTTGTGACATTAGTATTATATATTGTAAGACATGTAAAAGTACAAAATTATGAATGAAAAACAATCATTGTCTCTCTCTCTCTCCCTCTATTCTTCTACTCTATTTTTGTCATCTTGCTTCCTTTTGTTTTGGTATTTAACATAGCATTGCAAGACAAGCTAAAAGAAATAAAAAAGACTTGAGAAGTAAATGAATGTCAATATGAATTTATAATAAAAGTCCACCTCAGACTTCATGTGATAGGAACATATAAAAAATTCAGTAAAATCAAAATTCAATAAAATACATATATGCTTTATGGCTAATTTAAAATAAAAGTTATACTTCCAATTTTTGCACCTAAAGTAGCAAAATTCATCATATTTTCTTGTTCATCTTTATTATCCATTAGGCGTTTGAACTTGGTCATCTTTGTTATTCAACAACCAAAGTTTAGGATTTTCCTCAGAAAAACATGTCAAATTGATGATGACCGTTATATTTTACATAATTGCAAGATTCTATATGAGATGGGGCAACAATCTTGTCAATGGATATGGTTGGTTGTTTAATTACAGTAGTTGAATGTTTAGGTAAATTATTACTAGTGAATTCATTATTAGATCTATGAAAATAAAAAAAATATAATTTTTTTCTCAATAGTTGCACTATAGAAAAATACCTTAGGATCAATATATTTTAAGTAGAAATAAGATGTAGAATACATGCATTGCAAGTTTAGAGGGGATCATAAAGATAAAGTTGGAGTTGGTTGAAATGGAGTCAATACCTTAAAACACCCATTTTAGATACCTTGGCTCCATTCTTCAAGAAAAGGGTGAGTGTGATTGGTACGCTAACCATAGGATTCAAGTAGGATGGACACATGGAGGATTGCCTTTGGTGTATTATGTGATCATAAGATGCCAATATTTAAATTAAGTTGAAAGATAAGTTTATAATATGGTAATATACTTTGTTTTGATGAATGATGTTGGCTATTGAAGACACAACATGCTTTCAAGATGAGTGTCATTGAGATGAAAAGTTCCAATGGATGTCTAGACATACAAAAAAATTTAAGAATGAGTATCACTAAAATGAATGTATTAGAGAAAGCGTAAAAGGTACACCCATTAAAAGAAAAGTTAGGGAATGAAAGTTGAATGGCTCAGTCATGTGAGCTATATGCCCTTTAGTTACAAAAGTATAAGATATCAAGTTAGAGATAGGATACAAGAGGTAGACCAACTTGCACAAAGAAGGGTTATTCAATTGGATTTACCTACCTTAGGCTTTGATGTCAATGAAAATTGTTCAAAATAGATAAAGAGGATATATATATAGTTGAAGGCAACCCAAATAACTTGAAATTAAAGCTCAATTTATTTGAGTTCATAATTTTGATTGGATAGAGAAGTGATTTGAAGGTAATATTTAAGTTTGATAAATAAACTCATTTGTCCTTTAATATTTTACATTTTTTATCCCCTTCCTTGTGGTCCTTTTGTTTTCTATTCTTGTATGACTAAAATTTCTATATGATTGCAAGCAGGTCCTATATTTGCAAGGAAAAGAAAAGGATGCTGAAGATCTTATTCAGGATTCTATACAAATACTAGAGGTAAGACTATTGTTAGTTATGGGTTATCTACTTTTTTGATTAGTGTAACTAGGGTGGCTTTTAATCCCCTTTGTTCATATAGGGAGTTGGTGAACGTGAGTCAAGTATGTGCATAAGGGGATTGCGGTATCTCTCTCAGGTTGTACATTGACATGGTCTTCTCATTAAGCATGTTACTTAAATCTTAATATATTGATGTGTTCTCAAGTTCTACACATGCACAAAGACACTCATCATGCTAAAGGCAATGGGCATTATGTTGGCATTAGCTCTTCCATCTTCCTTGTTACTTCTTTCTTTTTAAGTTGCATGCTACTTGAAAAGGGGGTTATGATGTGGTTACTTTCTCTTTCTTTCTTTTCTAAGTTGTATGCTAATTGTAAAGGGGATTGTGATGTGGAGGGTACTATGTTACGTTTCTGATTGCATAGGTGTTCTTGACCTTGCAAGTGTTGTTACTTTAACTATTTTTTCCACTTTATGTTAAAGTTGCCTAATGTTATTTGCATGACAGTGGAAGCATAGGTTTAAAAAGCATACTAATGATTTTTAGAGAAAAAATATTATTATTTCCTTGACAATTAATTTCTTATAATTCATCCTATTTATACACACGTCACTCCTAGTTTAGGAATATATTTACAAGAATATTCACTTTAATAAATTAGGAAATAAAATAAACTAGAATAAAGGGGAAATCAAAGATGTTTTCCTAATTCAACACTCCCCTCAAGTTAGTCCAAAGATGTTACACGTGCCCAACTTGCATATTAGATTGTGAAAAGATCTACTACTTAATCCTTTAGTGAATACATATGCTAGTTGCTTATTTGAAGATACATGAGAAATGTCTAAAGTTATTTGTAAGTTCTTTCATGAAATGTCAATCAATTTCCACATGTTTTGTTTGATATGTCGAAGTGGATTTTGAGCTATATGGATTGATGCATTTTTATGACAAAACAAAGTCAAAGTAAGTTTATCTATCAATCATAGTTCTTCCATTAACTTCTTCAACCATAATAATTCTTAAAACATTGGGCCATGGCTCTCAATTCAACTTCAACACATGAACTTACTATTATCAATTGCTTCTTGCTTCTCTAGGTGACTCGATTTCCACCTATAAAAAGTTGTAGTATCTAGGTGTTGATCTTTGTCATGTGGTAGTCTAGCCCCATCAACATCCATAAAACAATTCACTTGCAAATGATCATGTTTGGATGTTGACTAAAATAAGGAGTTTATCAGCAAAAATATAGGGTAGAATATTCCTTCCTAATTCTATTCTATTTCCTATTGTATTTGTAGTTTACTTAATTTGTGTTTCTTTAAATTAGTATCAGGTCTTTGTGTATAAATAGAGATGTATATTCATGATTTTAATACACAAGTAGAGCAGAATATTACTCTAAATTAATATGGTATCAGAGCATGTTTGCCTCCTTCAAGGCATTATGTGTTTAGATTAGGGTTTGTGGGAACCTCTTCTTCCACTGCTCCCCTTGTGTCACCGCTGCCTTCTACCGGAGCTCTTGCCGCCGACCGGCCTTCACCGGGCATTTCGCCCACCTGTTGCTACCGTGCGTGGGCTCACGTGCCGCCTGAAGTTGGGCGCCTTCCTCCATGCACCGGCATGTGTAGTACTTCGGCGGCCTTTTTTCTTCACTTGCTTATTTTTTACACATTATTTCAACTTCCCAGCAGTTATTTGGGCAGTTATTTGGATCATTTTTTGCTCTCATTCTTCTGTTTTTTCCTAGCTGTTTGTAGTTCTGCTATTTCTGATTATGGCAGTTGACGGGTGTAAGGATATTCTAGACTCTCCTATTGTTCCTGACAACCCTAGCCTACAAATCAGTCATGTCAAACTTGATGCGGCAAACTATTTGGCATGGTCTACTTCATGCCTTTTGTCTACTGAAGCCAGGAAGTTGCAATGTTATTTGACTGGGGATTGAAAGCAACCTGAACAGGCAGGTCTTGCACTTGATAAATGGACCTGTGAAAATTATCTTGTTATGTCATGTTTATTAAAATCCATACAGCCACATATCTCCCTTGGTTATCTTCTCTACCGGTCAGCTACTGATATTTGGACTGCGGCTTCCATTACTTATTCTCAAGTTGGTAATGATGCCTTAATCTATGAACTTCGTAACAAGGTTTATAATTTGAGACTAGGGGAAATGACAGTTGCTCAATATTTTATTGAGTTGAGTGGGTTGTGGCAAGAACTTGATTACTATCAAGAGTTTAAGGTTGAATGTCCTAAGGATTCTGCCAACTATCAGAAAATGAGAGAGAAAGAACGTGTCTATGACTTCTTTGCTGGTTTAAATGCTGATTTTGATCAAATTTGAGTTCAAGTATTGGGACGGGACTCATTTCCTGCCTTACGTCAGGCTTATTCTTATGTTCAACAGGAAGAGAGTAGAAGGAATGCTATGATAAATGTTGTCACTATTGATAAATCTGGGTTGTTGGTTGAAAGTTCTAAAGCTGAAAACTCTGAGAAAGAACAAGTGAAGTGTGATTATTGTGGGAAACCTAGACATACGAAGGATACTTGCTGGAAATTACATGGTCGTCCATATAAGTACTCACCTTGCATTCTACCAGAAACAATTACTCTTGCTGATGGTTCTTTAACCTCAGTTTCCGGTTCAGGTTCTATTCATTGTATACCAGATTTTCAACTTTCATCAGTTCTTCATATTCCTAAATTTTCTGTTAATCTTTTATCAGTTAGTGCCATTACTAAGGCTTTAAATTGTAAAGTTGAATTTTTTCCCACTGATTGTGTTTTCCAGGACTTGCAAACCGGGAGGAAGATTGGTAGTAGTAGACTACATAATGGCTTATATTTGTTAGAGAACTCTTTGGAGAATAAGGGTCATTCTGTTTTTGTCAAAGATGTCCACCAAGAAATAATACAGTGGCATAGACGGTTAGGTCATCCATCGTTTTTTATTTTAAGAAAATTATATCCTCATCTGTTTCGAAAGGATATTATTGATTCCTTAGTTTGTGATGCTTATGAGTTTGCTAAACATAAACGAACTACTTATCCTTTGAGGAGTAATAGAAGTACTTGTCCTTTTTCTGTTATCCATTCTGATGTTTGGGGGCTAACTCATACTTTGTCTTTAACTAGCAATCGATGGTTTGTCACTTTTATTGATTGTTGTACTCGCATGACTTGGGTATATTTACTTCAATCTAAATCTGACGTTTTCTCTTGTTTCCAATCATTTCATAACATGATTTGTACTCAATTTGAAGTCAGACCTAAAATATTTAGGTCTGATAATGGTACTGAGTATATGAATACTCAATTTGCTTCTTACTTAGACTCCCATGGTATAATTCATCAAACTAGTTGTCCCTATACTAGTCCTCAAAATGGAGTTGCTGAGAGGAAAAATAGACACTTGCTTGAGGTTGCTAGGTCTTTACTTTTTACCATGAATCTTCCTAAATCCTATTGGGGGGATGCTATTTTAACTGCCACCTATCTTATAAACGGCATGCCCCTACAAGTTCTTGACGTTAAAAGTCCTCTACAAACTCTTTTGGGTCATAACACCCATTTTGTTCCTCCTAGAGTTTTTAGTTGTGTTTGTTTTGTTCATTGTAAACTAGGAAGCAAACTTGACCCCAAATCCTTGAAATGTGTCTTTATTGGCTACTCTCCTACACAAAAAGCTTACAAATGCTATCATCCCCTTAGCCGGAAACACTTTGTCAGTATGGATATCACATTTCATGAGCATGAACCCTATTTTTCTACTTTATCACCTCTTCAGGGGGAGATTCATGATGAAGAGTTGCAAGTTGATGAACCTACTCGAATTAAAGAGGATAGTTCTAATCAGGGGGAGAGTGAGGTTCCTTGCCTTGAGACTAGGGATGATGTGCAAGAGACTGTTGGAAG
>CANYBF010956256.1:0-17632 GCA_948192965.1 Dalechampia spathulata | reverse complement strand
CTATAAACATTTTGAATGGAAAGTGGCTGACATTCAGGGACACACATTGATCAAGTTGGTCTTTTTGAGGGGGGGAGAGGACGATTAGTTGGTTTGTTATAATACTTCAAAATAAATATTGAAATAGACACATGCTTTCGGTATCTCAATTTTCGATAAAGAAATTAATTCACCAAACTTATCAACTTAATTAATTTTAAATATATATTTATTCGTGTTTTCTATTTCTAATTTTGGATTTATTGTATTGATTTATTTAGTTAATTTTGATAATATTATTTGATTAACTTCCGTTGATAATGCAATTGGACATTTTTTTGGAATATTTATATAATTACCTTATTTTTTAATTTTACTTTTTAAAAAATATAATGTTATTTTTGTTCATATTTACCTTATTTTATTTAAAAATACTGCATTCCTTCTTTACCTTTCCTCATTTTGTTGTACCTAACTTGTTTTTCCATCTTCTCATCCTCTCACCATTCTTTATTATTTCCTTTCATTTTATCATATTTTCATCTTCTTTTATGTTAGGCATCACATATCTGATTACCATAATCTATAGAAGAGAAACAAAAGAACAAAAGAAAGAAGACACGAGATTTACCAGATTCGGCCAAGGATAACCTACATCTAGCTAGTTGTTTCACTATGATGAAAAATGAAATTAGGTTACAAGGCATTTCTAATTTCCTATATAGAACTTAAACCCAAATAAAACCGGTTCATTCCAATAAAAAATCTAAAATAAATCGGGTCCATAACGTTGGAGGCTTTGCCCCCACACCTCCTTTGGAATTAATTTTTGGGCTACGGACTCGGACCTATTAGCCCTCACCCTTCGCTCCAAAAATATATCCTTATTTTTTCCTCAATTAATTTTTTTCAATTTTTAAGTCGTACCACAAATTTTTTGAGTTGGGTTTGAATTATAATCTACAATTTCATTCAAGACACAAATATAACATTTTACATTTTCTCTCATTTTTCATTTTGCATGAAAATTATCTTTTGAAGCAATTTGTATCTAATCTAACTAATAATAATGCTTGAATCTATCTATAAACTGTCTTAGCTTGTACGAATAAAAAAGAGATACTCTTTTTTTGATCAAATATATTTTCTTCTTTTTTAAATTTACATTCTTAATTTTTAGTCATGATTTTTCTTCTTTTTGTTATTTTTCAAATATACATTCTTAATTGTGAATTTCTTTTATTTATGGTACATGCTATTTTTTCAAAAAGAAATTATTCTTGTTTTATTATCAATTTATTATTATTATTTTAATTATAATTTTCTTTAATTTTCCTCTATGGAGATTAAAAAAATAATAATAGTTATATATTCTGTTTTTCTTTTACAATTTTAGCCAATTATTTGAGAATTGATTTTTCCTTTTATTTTTAAAAATAACTAAAGATTGGAATTATATAAGAATGTTAGCCAATTATATCTTTATTTCAGGAATATTTAAAATATATATGAATTTTATTTTTCATTGGAGCTTTTTACAAAAATTAATGTAATTAATTTTATTTTATAGTTTTTATTAATTTTTTTAAATCATTACTTTTGCAAATTAGTAACGAGTTGATTGCAGGATTTCATAAAATATTTCTGAAAATATAGGACGCCCCTAAACTATTTGCAAATGAATTTTTAACTTTTTCCATTTTTAAAATTATTTTTTAACTTTTTTTATTTTCAAAAATATCATTTTTCATTTTTTTATTTGTTTTAGTTTTTTTAATATATAATATATTATTTCTTATATAAAAATATGTTCTTAAATTAAAATTATTAAAATATCAAAAATATATTATTTCAAATTATAATTTAAAATTTTAATATCAATAACTAATATATACTATATTTTTGGTATCTGTTAAGTATATTATACATTTTATGATACATTTTTTTTATAAATTTTTAAAAAACCTGTTTTTTTTTATTTTCATATTTTTATAAAAAAAATTAAATTTCTGTATTTTCATACTTTTACAAAATTTTTTTATTTATTTTTGTAAAAAGCCCATCAATAACTTATGGTTAACCATATTCGACTATTAATAAATAGAGATCAATAATGGAGGACTGACACGTAGTCATAATAATGTAAACTACCCGTTTTTTCAATGGCCTTTTATCTCTTTTAGGACGGTCTATATATTGGATCTCGCTGATTGCAGGCTTAAGGCCCAAAGTAAAGATGAATGACTAGTAAGGCTGTTTTTGTCATTTCAACATACTCGTCCGCAACTTTAGAATTTGAATTTCATGAAATCATGGGGGTTTAGGGTTTCAAAATTCTTTCAGTTTCTGGCACGGAAGAGCTTGCCATTGAAAAAAACCAAAAAGAGCGTTCTCATTTCAAAGGTAATACATAAAGATCTCTTCGTTTTCTCTCGGTTCTGATATGTTTGCTTTCGGAGAAAATGGAAACAACTTAACGATCATGTCTTTCATTTCTTTTTTCTTTTGATAAAATTATGTATCTGTCTTGGTTTTCTTTGTTGTGTTTGCATGCTTTAGTAGCTTTGATAGTAGAACTCTATAATCTTGAATAATTTATGCTGTTTCCGTTATTGCTGTTGATACTTTATTCTTGCAATTTGAAGTTTACATGATGTTTTGCTGATCAGTTTGAATAATTGTGTTTGTTTTAGGCTAACTATATTTTTCTTTTAGTGGTTTGTTGGTAAAGGTGAAAACTGTATTTAAAAGACAATCTTGTCAAGATGAATACTGTAGTAAATAGAACACCCAAATCATCCGGCGGTAGGTCGTTGTTTTACCAAGATTTGGCATCGCCCATCTCTGCTCGCAAAGGCATGTTCGCAAGTCCTGGTCAGGCAGCAGCTGTTTCTGCTCTATGGCGCGAGAATTTCGGGGGTTCGGATCTTCCACCCCCTCCTATGTATACATTGGAGGACCGTTCAGATTTCTCCCCGGAGTCTGGAATTCCTGACTACCCTTTGTCGCCAGAAGTTAAATCAGATCCGAGAACCCCAGCACAACTTTCTGGGAGGGAATTTGTAACTCCGATGAAAAGTAAATCTGGAGCAAGCACTTCATTTTCTTTGATGAATGGTCATCAGAATCAACAGGGTTCCGCAAGTGCAACTTGGTGGTCACCCGCTAAGGGGAGTGGTAGTGAGCAAGATGATAAGGGTAAAGGTTCTCCTGTTGAAGGTGTGGTCCAGCCTGGTGCTTTGATCACTCTTCCACAGCCAAGAGAAGTTGCAAGGCCGGAGATTCAGAGAAATAGTTTGCCTGCTGGGAACCTTGATGAGGAGGAATGGGTTACTGTTTACGGGTAGGGCTGCCTCTGTTTCTTGCTTTTTTCATTTTTCTTTTTATTATTTATCTTTCTTACCTGGTTGACCAATTGGAGGTTTTGCATTTTATTTATGAAGGTGAAAACTGAAAACAATAACAATTTGTTACTAAGTTCTTTCAATTATAGTAGATTGATCTTGGTTGCATTTGTTTGATGGAATTGAAAAATAATTCATGGTTATCTAAAATGGTTTTCCAAAACTCCAAAATCCTGCATTGCTTTATTCCCCCAGATTTGATGGATATTCTTCTGAAAAAAATTAAAAGCTGTGCTCATAATTGTCCTCTTTACTACTCTCTAGGTGAATTTTCTAATGGCTGTTGATGGACTAGATTGTTCTTTGTGTAGGAGTTTATATGAGAGGGGATATAATTGATGAAACTAAGAATTGCGATCAAGTGAAAACATCTTAGTACTCATTACACATTTGAATGCATATTATTGACATCTGGATGTGAGATGAATACGTATCAACATCAGTAGGGATCCATATTTGATAAAGCTGTCATTATATGGACAGAAAAAAAGCATGAAGAAATAGTAAGTTTCATGCATTGTTCCAGATTTGCATGGTTTATTTTCACTATCTGGTAATATGCTCAATTTACCTGAGCTTAGACATGTGATGCAGACGCTAACATCTATGCCCTTCTCATTTGCATTACCTAGGTATATGATTAAATCCTTCTATAATTCATTTGTTCTTCTTTGAACTTCATTAACTAGTTACTTGTATCCTTTATCCTTTATAGTATCATTAACTAGTTACTTGTATCCTTTCTATAATTCATCTATTACTTTAACGTCCCCTTGTTTGTTGAAGTTGTAGATCCCCTCATCCTATTCTTTTTTGCAGGTTCTCTCCTGGTGACACTAATTTAGTTTTGCGGGAGTTTGAGAAATGTGGTGTGATTTTGAAGCACGTTCCTGGTCCAAGGGATGCTAATTGGATGCATATTCTTTATCAGGTTCTAATTCAACTTATTTCTTATATAATATTATTCAATGTGTTCTCATTATTTGATTTTTATAGACTAAAGTAGAACTATTGCTCTGCATTGACTTTGCAGCAACTTTCCCATGGATTTTTTGCTGACATCACATGTAGTTCAAGTGCATGTTATTTTTGCTTACGAGAAACCATGTAAGACAGGCCTGATTTGGGTAATTAAAATAAATAGTGTGAAAATAACTGGGAACTGACCGTTGCATTCACATCATATGTGTGCTGTCTGAGTTTTTATCATCTAGGTGCTTCCATGCGTTTCCATTTTTGTTATGACCCAAGGATGCCTGATTTTGTGGTTATTGAAATTTTACTCTCATATCACTTCGGCAATTGATCAAGTCCAAGAGGTAACCTGGTTTGTGTTAGCAGGTCTGTGCTCAAGGGTACTTGTGATTCAAAAGCATGCAGAAAGACAATTTGATATTCATGTCTTTAAATGACCTTGTATCTTCTTTTTTGGTATCATTTTGATATGGAAAATTCACTTGAGATTACTCGAACAAGTTACTACTGCAGCTACCTCCTGTTTTATTCTCGCTCTTTCTCCCTTCTTTGTTATCTTGCTTGTACTCTACCAAACAAACTCAAGTGGGAACCTTCCATCTGTTGTAGTCATTGTGCATCTCTTTATGAACCTACTTATTTTGTTCTTCTTACTGTAACAGTAAACATAAATTTTGCTGTTAGTTTAAGTTGACTGTGATGCAATGTTGGCATTTTGACTCCTCAGACGAGATATGATGCTAAATTAACAAATTTTTACGCCTATAATTATTGATGCAGAGTCGGTCAGATGCTCAAAAGGCTCTCAGCAAAAACGGAATGCAAATAAATGGGGCGCTAATAATAGGTGTAAAGCCAGTGGATCCAATGCAACGCCAGGCTCTGAATGAAAGGCTCAACAATCAGGGATTCATGACCTTACCCCCACCACCATCTTCTGGTATCTCACAATTCAAAACATCAGGAGCTCCTTCTCGCCCCTACTATCTTCAGAATGGCAGTAGCAGTGCCCGACAGTCTGGGGGTGCCATTGCTTCCCCAACCAAGTCTGTGGTATCAAAAATCTTCGATTTGATGTTTGGCATTTAGAGTATTATTTTTGCCTGCCGACATGGCTACTTGTTAACATGTTACAAAGAGATGCATGAATTCTTCCGGCATTCGAGCTTAAAAAATCAAGTCATTTGCTAATCTCCTGATCTTGATTCAAGATCATTCCAATGTAAGAGGTGCTACATTCTTAGTCTTCGAAATTGCAAAACTGGTGTCATGATTCTTCAAAGTTTGAGAAATGGAAATATAATGTATGCTTTTCAGAAACATAATTAAATTGCAATTCAAACAAGATCACGTTCCTTTCGATTCATCTCTCTTCCACGAGCAATGATTGAAGCCAACCTCGTCATTTCAATTTTACATTATGAATTGCCCCATGAATTTTGCTATATTGTGATAACTTGTAAAGCATCAATGCGAATTGACAGAAAACTTATGATTTCTTGTCATTTGTCTATGATCAAATGAAAGAAAAAATACATCAAATCCTCACCATCAAATATCACAAAAATATACCTTTAAGAGGACCGAATCCTTGCAAATACTGCACTATGATGTAAATGCTGTAATGAAATAAATAATGTAATATAATTAAAGATATAAAATAATAAAATAAATTTATCATTATATTGCATTATATTACAATATTTTGTTATATGATATGATGTTATTGATATATTATTAAGAAGTATAAATTTCTAGAATTAATTTATAAAATATTGTTATAATAAAGTCTAATATCAATTTAAATATAATTAATAAATTATATTAAAGTAATTAATTATTTATCGATTAGTAAAATTATTATAATGTAATTATATCAAAAAAATATAGTAATGAATATATAAAAATTTGAATATATTTAATAACACATTAATTAATATATATTAATTATTTAAGTATTGATGAATATATTATATGAAAATTTATATTAATTATCTAAATATAATAATTATTATATTACATCATGAAGAAACTAGTTTAAACTTTTAACTGCCACCATATGGGGATAGGTTCCCTGCGAGACGACCATGTTGCAAGCAACCACTAAGCTCCAATCCAACCACGTTTATGAAACAAAAACTTCTGCTTTCCATATCTTTTGTATGTTACTCTATTTCAAATATCTTGTTAGCCCACATTTCTTGTTTTGAAGCTCTCCTGCGCAAGATTAAAGAATGAAGATCATTATCATGACATCTCTTATGGGCCTGGATTCCACTTGTTTTTCAGTGACTGCATGGCCCATTAATGGTTTGGCTGAGGGTGACTCTGGCAGTGTTCAAAGATGGCAATGAATTGGGATGGCAAGCACCAGCTGGTAACATCTCAACCGTTGTTTATGGCCAGTGGGCTCAGAGGAATCGATTTCGAGTTGGAGAATGGTGACTCTGGTAGACTTCGCTTTTCTTGCCAAGCAATATCACTGTTGCCTATGTTTCGCAGTATTTGTGTATAAGAATGACTCAGTTATTCAAGTGGAGAAATGGGGTTATTTCCATTGTCAAAGCAACAATTCTATCATCACCTTCAATAATGGAAAGAGTACTTTCGATCTTGACAAACCAGGGTGATTTTACTTCATAAGCGGAGTTCTTAATCACTGCAGAAGAGGCCAGTGTTTGATTATTGAAGTGATGGATCATCATATCACATTATTCGCCACCATCCATAGCACCTCCACCTGATCAATCTTTACAGGTACCATCTGCACAGCC
Source organism: Dalechampia spathulata (assembly GCA_948192965.1). NCBI lineage: Eukaryota > Viridiplantae > Streptophyta > Magnoliopsida > Malpighiales > Euphorbiaceae > Dalechampia > Dalechampia spathulata. The sequence continues at coordinate 10,500 of CANYBF010956256.1, read as the reverse complement.
AAGTTCAGGAACTTTAGTCTCCGCTGGACTTGGTTCATTAGTCTCCGCTGGACTTGGTTCACTCTTAGTAGTTCTTGTTACCTTACTAGCAGCTTTACTTTAGTATGTTCACTTTAAGCAGTTCTCATTTATGTTCTGTTTTCAGGCACTTTAGTATTAATTCTTTGTCAATGTCAGGTTCCTCATGTTGGAATCGTTGCCTTTAGTATTCCAGGATATATAAGGTAGTTTTTGTATTATTTCTGAGCATGTTGGTCTGATTAATTGGTTATAGATCTCTTCCAGAAATTAGGATTTCACTTAGATTAACGATTGCTCTTAGAACTTGCTGAATTTGTAACTCAAAAATCATTACCAATCAAGGAAATAAAATTTACATAGCTGATTCCAATTAATTTGCGACAAAGACATAGTTGAATCGAGTAAATATGTGATTAGAACGTATGATAACCAATGGATACCGCACTATCCACATCAGAATTACAGGATTGTGATTGAATGACAATTTCATCAAAGAATTGCGTAGATTGCCTCTTCATTCCTTTCACATTGAGATTAGGAACTTGAGATTCGATGTCTTGACGGGAAGGAACAATCTTAGTCTTCTTACGTTTCTGATTTTGCTTCCATTGGGATTTCCTTAACCAATGCTTACCCAACTGAACCACCAGGAAGATGAACAGAGTTGCCATACTAGAACCACTGATAGCTAAAACAGCCTCCATCATCCATCCTGTGCTGTCAGAATACGGCAAGATCACCAATGTCGCTGCAACAAAGGCTGTTGACATGAAAGACACGGCCACCCACATGATCTTATGTGTAATCACCATCAGCTTCATCAGTTTTTTTCTCTGGAAAGGGATGATGCTCACTAGAACAATCACAATGCACAAAGATGTGAATAATGCAATGGTGTTACTTATTGCAAAGACCTTGAAAGCCGTTTTCCTGCCGATTGTTGCTTGCCCTTTTGCAGTTCCATCCTGATTGACTCCTCCAGGAGGGCTTAATCCAGCAGTAAAGGTAACTGTGGCTATAAGAATTGCCACCAGTGTGATCGTGTTCCGAGCATTCTGTAAAGCTTCTTTGTGTGTCTCATACTGCCTCTTACGCCGGAAGCTTTTAATGTCACTTGGCTTTTCTCTTCTTGTTTTTCTCGGAAGTTTACTCTGATTCGATTTGTCCTCCTCGGAAGACCAAAATTTAACTTCATCGAGAGCAGCAGTTTCATGATTATTTTCTGAATCGGTCATTGAAGGAGCGATTTCTTTACGCTTACCTCTATACTGAAGAAGGGTTCTGATTTTCTCGTCAAGCGCATCCCTGATTAGCCTCTGAGCTTCCTCAGGATTGATGTTTTCAATATTTTGCATGGCAGATAGCGATTCTGTCGTCAGATTAGGACCGGCAGTGACTACATTTCTTCCTGCTTGTTGAAGAACGGATGGCGATCCCATGCTCTTATTTGCTACTAGCCTCTGAGCTTCCTCAGGATTGATGTTTTCAAAATTTTGAATGACGGATAGCGATTCCGTCGTCAGATAAGGACCGGCAGTGACTGCATCTCTTCCTGCTTGTTGAAGAACAGATGACGAGCCCATGCTCTTATTTACTCTAGCCGTCTTTATAATTTCTCTGAGCTTCTTCTCTGCATCTCTTCCAGCTTGTTCAAGGATGTCTAAAGCCGTCTGACCTTCATCATTCCGACAATCAACGTCCACCGTTGTGTTCAACAAATACTCTACTATCTGAAAAGGAACTGTAAACATACATATATATGTATATATATACATATGATCTTTTGTGAATAGTGACAGAGAGAGGAATACCTGATAGTTGCTTGTAGAGGCTGCAAATTTTACAGCTAGATGAAGGGCTGTTTCTCCATCTTGGGTGAGACAATAAAGTGAATTAGGACAGTTAGAAACGATTGTATGAACAATTTCCGAGTGACAATTTATCACTGCCAAGTGCAGTGGTGTGTAGCCACAGTTATCATATTTCAAAGCCAATCCTGGACCGCAGTTCAATGCATCTCTTCCAGCTTGTTCAAGGATGTCTAAAGCTGTCCGACCTTCATCATTCCGACAATCAATGTCCACCGTTGTGTTCAACAAATACTCTACTACCTGAAAAGGAACTGCAAACGTACATATATGTATATATACATATGATCTTTTGTGATTAGTGACAGAGAGAAGAATACCTGATAGTTGTTTGTATAGGCTGCAAATTTTACAGCTAGATGAAGGGTTGTTTCTCCATCTTTGGTGAGACAATACAGTGAATTAGGACAGTTAGAAACGATTGTATAAACAATTTCTGACCGACAATTTATCAGTGCCAAGTGCAGTGGTGTGTGACCATTGTTATCATATTCCAAAGCCAATCCTGGACAGCAGTTCAAAGCCAGTTTTGCTATATCAACTTGCCCCCTACTAGAAGCATAATGCAAAGCAGAAGATCCATTCTTGTCGGTTTTCTGAGCAAAATCAGGCCGAATTTGTAGTATCTCCTTGACAATATCTGCAGAAGTACTGCACTAGAAATGACAAATTTGTAGGAATTTCCAAATAACAAGCTATTGTTATGATGATGGAAAGAGAAATAAATTAACAGAAGGTGATCTAACCATTATGGCCTCTCAGGATGGCTATACGAATGGAATTAAAATCTTCAAGGTCCATTAACCAATCCTGGCTTAACATGAGTTTCACCACATCAAGATGCCCTTCTCTACAAGCAATTGCAAAGGCACTCAGGTTTTCACCATCGACTTCAGTAGCCACCAAAGGCTCGGTTTCCATTATCAGCTTTACGACATCGACGATTCCGTGATGACAAGCCGCACGCAGTGGAGTCTCCTGCTCAGCAACCAACCCAGGCCAGAATTTGCAAATATCACCGACCAATTCCGTATGGCCTAATCTTGCTACAAGCTGTAACATCGCCTCCAGGGAATTAGCAGTTCTTCTGGAATTAGCAGTTCTTCTGCTCTTCCCAAGTAATCTGCCCAGGTCATTTTTATCAGTGTTCATAATGGGTTGTGGAAATTCCGACTCCAGTGACTTGAAAAATGAAGAATTCTATTCAACATTTATAAAACAAGTAGATAAATCATTAAACGTGTTCCATGAATTTCGCCGAACGTGCCTTGCAGAAGCATTATGGTGAATTTCCTGACGAAAATTGATTGGCCTTTCGGGTCAATCCAAAAAGCTCCCGCAGCTGGTTTGGTTCGTGAATCAATATTTTTTTTATTTATAAAATCAAATCAAAATAATTAAAATGAACTCTTTAGCTTCTCTTTTTTCCATGATTTCATTTCTTGAATTAAAAATTTTAATTCTCTTTCATCAAATTAAATACTTCTTTGATTTAAAAATTTTAAATCCAATTAAATCAAACTAATACATTTCATTTATTTTTCCATTTCAACTGTAATTTGATCCGAGTCTAGTTGATTTGTGGATGTGGATCTCCTGCTCAGGATTTTCCAGGAAAGACTTGAGTCAACTAGTCTTTGTCTTGTGTGCGTGGAATATTGTTCATCTTCTTTAAATAATTTTAATCAAAATTTTAAATCAATTAAGACTGAATTAAATTAGATCAGCCAAGAATCATGAAATCACATAAATCTGATCGATGCATCACTATATCTACGGTTAAAAAGATCTAAAATATATTATACGACACTCTGCTTGGCTCCATCAGTAGCAGTATAATTAATAGCACAAGTATTATACGGCACTCTGCTTGGCTCCATCACGGACCAAAATCCAGTTAGGTGCATAAGAAATACAGAGCCAAGACAGGCAAAACCCTAACAACTACAGGCGTCAACACTGCACCAAGTACCATAACAAGCTACTCGAACTTCTAATGTACCAGTATTTGGAGTATGGCTTGTGTAGCCTTCAAGAACTGCACTTATTCCACCCTAAAAATATAAACAAGTTAAGATTGGCCTACGAGGAAGCATACATGATCTGATGATCAAACAACAATATGATAGCTGATGAAACATGGATGTATTACTTTTCTCCTCACAGTTTTAACAGGAACTTCAACACCTACATCCTGGAATTATCATAAACAAGTCTTGCAACATCTAGAAATCAAAACCCAGACAGGAAATTGCAAAAGAACCTGAAAAGACGTCAAATAGTCACCCCTCTCCCTCCCATGGGCCGGAAGAAACCATCCCTTTCAGCTTGCGGACAGACCCGAGGCTGAAGCAGCCAACCCCAATGCTGGCTGCCCAACCATTACCAATATTTGTCCGTTGTGCAGTATGATTAATGAGTATTGCCCCATTAAACTGTGGCCTTAAGGCCATGTCCTTAATGTTGACCTCAACTTCGGTTTAAGGACAACATCCTTAAGAAAATGGGGCTCATTGGCTTTTGTCCCACCAACGTCGTAACATCAAATCATTCAACGACCTTGAAGAATACATTCGTTAGTTTTAAAAACCTTATTCTTATTTCAATCTATATTAAACTTGATAAAAATGTTAACTACAAAGAAAAATTGAAAAAATTAAAAAGAAAATTATACTTGTTAAAATACTTATAAAAATATTGAATTTTTCAAAGATATCTATGAAAATAATATATCTTAAAATATATCATAGAATTCAATACAAATTTCATATAGATTTAAAATAAAAATATATTATTTTTACATAAAAATTTAATAATGCAAAATCCATCATTTTTAAATAATAATTAAAAATCATTTCAACCAAATTTGTAGTGCTTTTAATTCAAATTAGGAGGAGGAGATAATAATAATAATAATAATAATAATAATAATAATAATAATAATAATAATAATAATAAAAAGGGTAAAAATGGCATAAGAGTTTGTCTTCAATCATTAAAAGATGGGTGAATTGTTTAAAAGGCCTATTCCATCATGTATTTGATTTTTGCCTTTCTTTCCTGGTCTTCTTTTTTGGAAAACAACTAATAATGCAATAAAGGTAAAATATCTGCCTTCTAGTCTTGACCTTTTTACTTCTTTTTTCTTATTTTGTTCTTTATTGCAATTTTGTCCATCTAGATCTAAGGTTCCTATTGCAGGTTGTGAGTTTGATTTACTTGTATAATCAATTTAGGATTAATTTAAATATAATTTTAAATTTTAATTATAATAATCTAAATTTAACTTCTACCTTAATTCAAATAACTAATCCATATATTACATGAATTAATTCAATATATTTAATATGAAATAACTTGTATTATATGAAATGATATTATTAATCTATAAAAATAAAAATAAAATAATAATATAATTTTAGAAAAAACTAATGAATTAAATTTGATATAATTTTATTTATAAAATGCATTTAAATTGAATATATAATATAATCCAATTTTTTTAAATATTGATAATAGATCGTAATTTAAACTATTTTTTCATCTTATATTTGTGTAAATGTAGATATTTGCATAAGGTTTTATTTGTCATGAATTTACTCAATGACAAATTGAAGATAGACAATTTCATTGAATTTGACTTCATGGGAATCTTCATTCACAATCAAATAATAAGTGGGAATCTGATTAATTATTTTTTCAACATGTTATTTGCTTTTCAATGTTATTATCGACTTCATATTTTTTTTTTATTGATTTTTCTTTTTTCCTTTTTTCTTTTTACTCTTGCATTTAATGGAATGCATAAGCTTCTACGCTTAAACCCATGACTAAATTTATACGATAAAATTTAAAAATTATTTAAGTAAAGTAAATCCAATATAATTATATTAGAACAAGATAGAATTACTCATTCATTCTTGTCTAAAAACTATTTAAAAGTGTTTGGATATTGTACAAGATTACTCACAATTTCTCTTTACGTGAGTATGTGTAATATAATTTCAAGATATATTTTAGATTTTCTATTTTTTAAAATAATTAGAGATGTATGTATATCATTTATAGGGGTTGAAAATTTTGGATTTAATAATTAACATGATGTATTATTTGAAAAATTACTTATTTTCGGTAGTTTTTATTATTTTTTTCCATTGTTTCTTTTACGGTATTACAAGTGCATCATTAAGTGTAAATTTCTGAATTAACATGTATAAATTGATTATTAATTACAATTAGGATGAATTAATCTTCTGTATCAATAATAATAATAATAATAATAATAATCACAATTAATATCAGAAATAAGTATTTTTTTTATTTGAATATCATTAAATTTATCAAATAAGAGTAACCTAATCATCAAGAGCAATTAATCTAAATGCAAATCAAGAGGGTCAATTATTTTTTCAATATTAATAACTTTATACATATATCAAATATAATTTTAAAAACATTTTTATTTAAAAAAATCAACTAATTATTTGTACCAAAATAATCATCTTTGTAATAAACACATGATCATGCATATTCTTAATTACATGCATGAGATTGAGGTTAGTTTTTGTTTTAAGAAAAAAAGAAACCGAGTTCTAAAGAGTGTTGTCTGAAGAAAAAATGAATTAATTTTCTTGAAAATTATAAAACAAAACAATTAAAAATTGAATATATATTTTTCGTAACACGTAACAGTAACATCAAACAAGCCTTTGATGACTGCAAATGACTTCATGTTGCAATGTACATATTGAATTGGAGTTGCCAGCAATAACATAATTTATGAAAGAACATTAAATTTGACTCCTCCCGTAAGTTTTCTGCCCCTTGAAAATGAAATGGAAGGAAACAAAATACAAACACTTTAGAATTAAAATATTCAACAAATAATTACATATTGCTTGAATAGTAAAAGATTATCATTCGTGATCATATATTTCGAATCTTCAATCTCGAAAATGGATCAATATCGAAAGAATTTTTGTTTTATACAAGTTTTCGATGCATAAACTGATTCGAGTTAAGAAATTAAGCTAATTAGAGAAAAGGAAAATCAATATTATTCATTAATCCCAACCTGCAGCTCCCATGTTAGTAGAAAGCAAACTCTCTAATCCCATAAACTGATCAAAAAATTCTCCGGAAACTCTACTATCTTGTGCTCGGTGAAGCCATTCATCAACTGAGTCAAATAATGTAAACTCGGTATTTAGTTCTGCCAACTCAAAACTTCCTTCTATGTTTGGCAACTGAACGATTTCACTCAGTTCATCGGATTCTGAAACATGATCCAACACTGACACTGTCGGTGGTGAAGATGATGATGATGTCGAAGAAGATGGTGATGGCGAAGAAGAAAACGAGTCGAACTCGACCATTGAAGCGGCCTTGGAAGCAGCAAATTGAATGTCGCGTGGCATTGAAGAAACTGGACGAGGAAGCGAATCGATAAGATGTGGGAAATTGAGAATGGCAGAGTTTCCTTTAATAGCCATGGCTGCTACATCATGTGCACGGGCTGCCATTTCTGCTGTAGGGAAAGTTCCAAGCCAAATACGTGATTTTTTCCTCGGTTGACGGATTTCTGATACCCATTTCCCCCAGCTTCTCATTCTTACACCTCTGTAATTAACTGGATTACTCTTTCTGCCATCTCCTGATGATGATGACGTCTGATCTTTCGGGTCTTTGGATTTGGACTGGCTGGTTGCCGAATACGCTGAGGGAGATGATGAAGAATTGCCGATGCTTTCTGCTGCCATTGTAAGGCTTGCTGGAAAAGAGAAAAAGGAAATGTCTGGTTTTGTTGCTGTAAGAGGATGATGACGAAAACAGGAGCTTATATAACACATGTTGATAAATGCATAATATATGACTTTGGTATATGAATCTTATTAATAAATGCATTATTATTATTTAAAGCTCGGCTTGGAATTGCAATTGAAAGTCCGCACAAAAATATTTTAAATTATTTTAATTTAATTTTTTAAAACTTCTAAACTATTTTTTAAATCTAATAACAGATTAGATAAAAATCCTTGATAAATAGAGAAATTTCATTATCATAAAAGATTAGTAATGAAATTGTAATCGAGAAGTATCTATTCATAAATTGTTTATTAGTAATATTTAACGATAATATAGAGAATCATAATGTTAAAGTATTAAAGAAATATTAAAAATCTTCATAAATTGGTAGGATAAAAAATAATATTTAATAAAAATGATATATGTAAATTTTGATATAGAATCTTGAAATAGAATAATATTAAATGATGATTTGAAATAAAATGGAAAATATTATATATAGTAACATGATGATAATCATGAATATGAATCATATATAGAAAAATAAGATGATTTATAAGCATGATAATCAATCAGGATATTAATGTGAAATGAAGGGTTAAACGGTGTGCTTTGGAAGCCAATGGTGGGATTCGTCTGGTGTGTGTGAACACTTATAAATAAGAAGAAGAAAAAATATTAGGTTTTCACGTGTGTATCGTCCTGAGCAAGTAATTATAAACCATACATTAAGTCACTATATTAATTAACTAATTTATTTATTTATTTATTTTTCTTATACTGGCTAATATTTTTTATATGGTGCTAAATAAATTAAAGGGAATTAAATTTTTTACAATGTTAATTAATTTTTACTTAAATTTTATCATTTAAAATTATATAATTATTAATATATCCTTTTAAATTTATTTTTCTATCATTTTTCTTTATTTTCTTTGAAAATTTTCATTTTTCATTTTTTAATTTCTTCTTCTTTTTGTTTTTTTAATATAAATTTTATAGTATAAATTTTATTTATAATTATTTTGTGAATTTTTGTAATTTAAAACTATTTTATTGATTATGATTATATAAAATTTTGATAAAAAAAATTATGATGAATTACAATTTAAGGTTAAGTTATTAATATATGCAATTTAAGATTGTTTTTATTTAGTTATAATTATGAATACATTGAATAAATTAAAAAAATTATAATTATAATTAATTATTTATAATTTAGAAATAATTCATATGAATATATGCAAATTTTAATTAAATATCCAAATTTATGATTCTAACTAATTAGTTATCATTTTGATTAATTTTTAATTTTTTTTCTTATAAATATATATATATATATATATTGAGTTTAATTTAGATTTAAATCTTATTATTAGATTTTAATCGAGCTAAAGTTAGAACTCAAAACATTAAAGAAATTTTCAAGTTTAAATTGAACTCAAACTTATCCATCAGTCGGAAATCAAAATTAAATATTTTAAAATTTAATTGATGTGGGTTCGGTTGCACCAGTGACCAATGATTAGAAAGGGAGGGTTCGGGAATGGTACTACAAGAGGGTCCGGAGCGTAGAAGGACGAGACCCACTCCCCACTCGACACTGCTCTGCCGACCATTCGCGGTTCACTTATTATTTTCCTGTCCAATTATAGTTCGACTCATCTGTCTTATGTATAACTTATTTATTACAATAAGTTTATTATATTGTTTAAAAACTCTCCCAAGTTTTAATTATATTTCACATATATTATTCACAATTAAAATCTTTAATTAAAGTTTGATAAATTTCAATTTTTATTTTTATTTCCATTTCATGGATTAATGAATAATATTTATGTCAAAAAATCATAAAATCTCAAAAAATATTTATATTTTAAATATTAAAATTTCAAATTATTTAATAAAATTAATTTATGAAAATAATTAATTTGATATATTTTATCATCAATGTTAATTGTTATACTTTCTTGATAATATAGAAATTAATTTTAAGGAAAAAATATAAATAACTTCAAATTTTTTAATTTATTATTCTAAATAATTTAATTTAATTTAAATTAAATAAATATAAAAAATTTAAATTAAGCAATAAGTCAAAACATCTGTCATAATTTCTTACTGTCATATGGTTTTTTTTTTAAATCTAAAATTAAAAAAACTAATTGGCATCAACAATTTGATTTTGTTTAAAATATTTATAATTTTAAGTTTAAAAATAAAACTAAATGGATAAATAAATATTAAAATGGATTAATTTGGTTTAATTTGAAAGGAATTTTTTAATTATAATAAAAATAGAAATGGGATGGACTAACCATATAAGCTTTTTTTAATTGAATAAAAAAACCCCATAAATTGGGATCGAGTTAATTGATTAAATCTTCTCAGTGATTTCCAACGTGCTGTATTTGTTTTTTAAATGCTAAGCCATTGAAACCGTATACTTATTATCTATTTATATATAATGATCTTTGATCTTTTTAAGATTAATTTATATATATATATATATATATATTTATATATATTCAATAAAATAAATATTATGTATTGAGTTTTATTTTATTTTTATGTCAATTTTTGTGTATTGTCCTTATAGAGGATAATTAATTACTTCTTTTCTTTTTGCTTCACACAAAAGTTAATCACTAAATCAACATTTAAATGAACAAACTCAGCTATCTTTTAAGACTTTTAACAAAGAAAAATATTATTTAGTAAAATAAATATATACACATATATTTAAAATATATTATTATGTATTTTTATTTTACCCAATGAGAAGTTTTAAAGATATAAATAATGT
>CANYBF010955463.1:0-10431 GCA_948192965.1 Dalechampia spathulata | reverse complement strand
TGGTTTGCTACAATCATAAACACTTTAAAGATAAAGAATGAAGGACATCTGCATTGAAAGTAAGAGTTACTATCCAATATGCCACTTCTAATCTCTAAACTGGTTTCTTTGTGTTTTGATGCAAAGATCTTCTTTTGGTTTGTTGTTTTAAAATGAAAATTTTAAATTTCTTTTGCTTCTTAATCACTAAACAAACCAACATGCACACCGCCCGGTATGTGTGAAACGGGATGCGTGCCATATGTTCAGGAAGATGCAAACGACGTTTCGAGTCACTTTGCAGTTTTAAGTTTTTCCAAATTTGACCCCAAATAACGAATTTTCGCTAACGGGCCTGTTTTAGGGCCTGCAGTACTATTTTGGCCCAAAATGGCATTCGGCGTGCCAAAAGGTCGTGCCTCGCGTAGGCACTAGCGAAAATGTGTTCTATGTGCATAGGATACTCGAATTAGGCTAAGTTGGGCGGTGGGCCCCATATGTATACTATTCATGGTGAATAGTACCTCAATGGGCCCTACAGCGTAGTGGGCCTAGAAGGTGGCAAATAGCATACCAAGCGCTTTGCCTTGAGTAAGGCAGCAAGTAGGATGTGTTCTGTGCGTACAGAACACACAGAATAGAATTACAGTAGGTAGCGGGTCCCACTAATGCTTGGTGGGCTCCACAGTATGGTGAGCCCAGAATGTGGCATTTGGGATGTCACGGGATGTGCCTTGCATAAGGCAACCATGAAATATATTCTGTAAGTACATAATACACAGAATAGGCCAATAGGGGTAATGGGTCCTACTAGTACCTTCTGGGCCCCACAACGTGGTGGGCCCGGAATGTGGCATTTGGGATGTCACGGGATATGCCTTGCGTAAGGCAGCTGTGAAATGAATTTTGTAAGTACAGAATATACAGAATAAGTTGATTGAGGTGGTGGGCCCCATCTATGCACTATTCATAGTGAATAGTGCCTAGGGCTCAAAATGCAATATTTTGCATTCTACAATCTCTGCCTTGCATAGGCAAGAGTATAGTATGCTCTATATGTACAGGGTATTCAGAATAAATAATAACAGCAGTGGGCCCCACCTGTGCACTATTCATGATGAATAGTGCCAAATGCCTAAAATGCAATATTCTGCATTTTGTGTGGTTTGCCTCGCGTAGGCAACAATGAAGTGCGTTCTGTATACACAGAACACTCAGAATAAGGAAGTGACGGTGGCGGGTTTCACCAGGCACCATGGTGGGACCCACCAGAACTGATGTATTATGTGCACCAGAATACTCAGGGGAAGCCACAGAGGTCTGTGTGCATAATCGGGGTCGATATCGGGGACTAATACCGAACCAAATCTACAGGAACCCGAAATAGCACGAGTGTGAAAAGTCAAGGTCAAAAGTTTGCCCCTTGATCAGGACCGTTTTGAGGTGACATAAGCGTAAGCCGTCAAAATGAGATCTGATCATAGCATGACTTTTCATAGGAGTAGGAAGCGTACCTGACCGATGCTCTTATTGAGGCCTAATGCTCATGCTGAGACTAGCAGGGTTGCTCGCGTCGAGGCTCGAATCCCAATTCTGCCACTAGGAGTCCGGTGGTTGGGTTGGAGGATCAAGGCCGATCTACTGCTCATGCTGAGGCTTACGACCCAATCTTGCCATTAGGAGCCTGATGCTTGGGTTGGAAGATCAAGGCTGATCTGTGGTCCTCAGCGGGACTGATGGCTTTGTTGTGAGTGAATCATCTGAAGTCGACGTTTAGATGCCTATGCATTAGGATTTAAGAACCAAAGGCTTGATTCTGCGATCACTGTTGGATTGTATGGTCAACTGCGGGACCTAGGGGACCATCTGCTGGGTCAATTCTTGTGCCATCATAAAAATGTCAGATATCTCCAAATTAGCATATGGGATCCTCTGTTGGGTCTCTGACATTTCTGATCGACAATTTTGACCAGTAAATTCCCAATTCTATCACTGGGGGCCCGACGTTCAGGCAATCCGATCAAGGCTGATCGGTGGTCACTATGAGACCAATGGCTTCTTTACGAGTAAATCATATGAAGTCAGCGTTTAGATGCCTATGCATTAGGGTTTGGGAAATAAAGGCTTGGTTCTGCGATCACTGCTGGATCGGGCGGTTCAACTGCGGAACCAAAGGTGACCATCTGCTAGGTCAGGGTGATCAACCGTCAGATCTTTTCTTCGAGCCATCAAATAAGTGTTATCTGTCTCCAAAGTCTGCATTTGGGACCCTCTGTCGGAATGCAACACTGTCCGGTCAATGGCTTGACCAGAAGTCAAAGGCTTGACTGTTTTTGATCATCTGCTAGATCAATTTCCTGTCTATGCCAGACATAGGAAAACAATTTATTAGTGGAATTGGTATTGAAATAGTCCAAGAAAAATACCTGAATTTTTGAATATCAATCTGTTGCATTCTGACTAATTTTTTGGATTTTCCAGACGCTACGGGTCGTGAAAATTGGGCTTGGTAGAGCAAATGACCTCCAAAAATTCTGAAAATTTTGCCAGAAGCCTAATTCTTCATGTGCATCTTAGTGAGACCCAGGTGCATATTAGCATGAGTGCACAGTGGCAGGCGCATGTTAGCAAAAATTGCTACATGCGGCACACATTCCCCTATGTGTGGCACATATAGCTTGGAAATTTTATATTTTCGGGCTTCTAATTCAAAAATTAGTTTGTTTCTCCTCAAAAACTTGATTTTCTCTTAAGCCCCGAACTGAAAATTTTATGTTTTTTGCAGAAATGGCAAGTATTAGGATGCAACCGACCCCTCGGGATCCGGAATCCATCCCGAGCTATGCTTTAACCGAGCATACAACCCGTCACAGCTACTTTGGGGCTTGTTTTAGCGATGTAATTATGGAGACTTTTGCCATAGACTCCCATCGGTCCCGAGCTCCTTCCGAGAAGGTGAGTTTTCTGTAACTCAGCTCAGTTTTTCAATTTTTATGATTTTCTTGAGAATTGTGTTTAGGTCATTTTCCTTGCGTTTTGGATGGTATTTGACCCAAATTAAGTGTTAGGCTAGAGCTAGGCTTAGGTATGCGCGTGTTTTTCTAGACAGTTTAATGAAAATTACAATTTTCAATGTAGGTTTCACTATGTGTGGCACACATAGCACTATGTGTGGTACACATAGCCTATGTGTGATGCCCATAGTGCTATGTGGGGCACACATAGCAGTGAAAAATGGGTTGAAATGCGCATTTTTTGACTATTTCTTGAGTGTTTAGGCATTTTAAGCATTCATAGGAATGAATAGGTGCATCTAGGGTTAAGGGGGAGGATCTCTAATCTTATGTATGCGTTGTGTGCATTCTATAATTTAGTCTCAAGTCTGACCTGAATTTTATGTTTTGCAGAGGGAGCAACTAGTTATCGGCAGTGGTAGCATTTGAGGCATCTTCAAATGGTACTCCCAGTTGCCTCGAGAGGTCCGTGTAAGAGTGTACCGTTGCTGCTTCGATCCATATATTTCCTACTTTACTGGTGTAGAGAAGAAATGCAACAAGCTCATCATTACTGCCATGATTGAGTGATGGATGGATTCCACCCATACCTTCCATCTGTCGGTAGGTGAGATCGTGATTACCCCAGGGATATTTACTGGGATCACCGGGTTAGAGTATGCAGGACTGCCCATCCACTTTGATGCCAGGTTGACATCTTCGCGTTGGTTGTACGGTGCAATATTTGACCTCCTAGGCATGTCGCCCAATGTGAGAGGAAGACACAGCATTTCCTAAGACTGTCTCCGAGAGGCAATGTCGGTATAGAGATTGGGGAGGACTATCTCTGCAGACCAGTATACCTGCAGCTTCCTGCTGTATGTGCTGGGGAGTACTGTGGACCCTCCGTGATTTGGAGTCTATCGAGCGGTATGACTGGAGTAGTGCCGGTCTAGCCCATTTGATGCAGGGGTTGGATCTTTACAGTAGGCAGTGCAGAGATCGCTTCATCGGCTGCTGGCAGGTTATAGAGGTAAGCAGAATTCTGCTGATTCTATTACTATAGCATTTGTTTGAGTCTTGCTGACTGCATATGTTGACCTTACAGATCATGCCGTATGAGTTTGGGTTGTTGCCAGAACTTGAAATTCCATATGGAGTACCTCTTGGCTTTCCATGCATGCAGGCATGGAGCATACCGCAATGGAGGCTTGCTTACACGATGGATGAGTTAAGGGTGCACCTCAACAACTTGACCTGAGATCAAGTAAGAAGAAACAATTTAATTAGCATTAAACTGTATTGAACTGGTTTGAGAGATACCTGATTCTTGCTACTTTTAGAATAGGTGCGTCCTGATCCTTGGAGTAATATGTACCCGAGGCTGGAGTAATTGATTAGCTCAATGCATAAGGATGAATAGCACATGTTGTTGGAGAGTCCTGAAAGCATACTCTTTTATCTAGGCGAGCGCATTGTAGACTATCGTCTAGGGCCGGGGAGTCGAGTGGAGCCTGTTGCACCCCCGAGAGTGATATTCTAGGCATCGTGTACTGAGACTAACTCAAAAATAATTGCTCCACTGAATGGTATTCCTGGGCGGGAATGTTTGTCTGACTCACCAATTGATTACCCCTCTTTCATCCAGTTGAGGTTACTGGGGCCTGTGGAGCTTTCCACATGCAAAGGCCTTCATGACAGAGCCAGTGGGTATAGTGCTAGACCTGATCTCTCTGGCAGCCGGGGTGGGTGACATGGCTCATCAACTATTGGTAGTTCTCAGGGCAGTGGTACCTCAAAGAGATCTCGTGATTCTAGACCTAATATGGTTTCACCGGGGCCGATGTCTAGCACTCCTGAGATGCCCCCAGGTTACGAGCATTCATCAGACTTCATGGAAGGCTAGCTTATATGGCCACAGAACCCACTAATCTTCACTTATGACGAGACTGGTAGTCCTTATGAGACCTCCTTCCCGGTGCCAGCAAGGAGTGAGATTGAGTTTGATCCTCCAAACACTACCCATATGAGTACGTGTTTTCTGTATTTGCTCTGACTTTAGCAGTCTTACGTGCATGTGACCTGTGTAGGTACCTAGGGATATTATGGCTAATGCTTCAAGGCTGTTAATAGGATTGCACTGCTATCATGCTTCAGAGATGCTGACTGCTCAGGTGAGTACCTGTTATAAATGTGAATGCATGGATGCATGATTTATATGCCTAGATGTTTATACTTGTAGTCTAGCAGACAGGTGGAGCGAGAGGAGCATGATCACTATGCTCGGATGATCGAGGAGATGGGCCGAGAGATTGCACGACTGACGATACATCTGGAGCGCCATAACATCAAGGTTCTAGATAGTCCTAGCCCTGATGATCACTCCGGAGAGGATGATGCATAATGAAGATGCGACGTCAGACTCTCATATGCATGATGTTAGAACTCTGTAGTTCTGTATTAGAGTAAAATAGTATATTACAGACTGGCAATTGCATGCCTAGTACACCAGGGTTGTTGCGTACCAGCTATAAAAATAGACGAAGGCTTGTACTGTGTAACTTTTGGATTTATTAATGGAATCCAATGCCCTTTTGCTACTATATATATACCATGCTTTATGTTTATTGGCATAACTTATCTAGTTTTCTTTGCATAAATTAGATATACAATGACTCAACAATCATTATCTGCCTTCCGCGCTCTTTCCCGCTATTGGGGAAATAATGAGTAGAGTCGACTAAGCAAGATTGGACTCCAATACTTAAGAACCTTACAGCAAGTCTCGATCAACAATGCTTTTTTGCATGCCACCGTGCAGTTCTGGGATCCAGAGGTTCACGTGTTCTGGTTCGGACATGTAGAGTTATGTTTGATGTATAAGGAGTTCGCTGCCATTCTTGGGGTTACCTGCAGCATGACGGCGACGCTGACAGTACCGGTGCCTGTTGGAGATGCATTCTCGTATCTGATCAGGGCTTTTAATTTTAGTCCATTGGAGGTAAGATCTCTTTTGACTGCGGATGGCTTTGTAGATCTTGTTGCCATTTTCTGGATATATAGTCTGAGCGCTTTAGCAGAAGTCTGCTTCTTCTATAAGTGAGAATTCTAAGTTGCCTTTACAGGTTTTTAACTTAGAAAAGTATGTTTTCACCCTAATTTTTGCATGAGTCACCTTTAGCAAGGTTTTCGGCTCATCGGGCTACTGATTTTGCTTCAGACCCTAATTTTTGCCTGAACTGCCCTCATTGAGTTTTCAGCTCAGTGGATCACTCTAACTTTTTCCTGAGCAACCTTTTACAAGGTTTTCAACTCAGCGAGCTTTTATTTTTATCTTATTTTATTTTATTACAGATCTAGCTTCAAGAGAAGCTTGGGATCCTGGCACCACCAGCAGAAGACCCGCAGAGATACCTTCCTCACACCAATATGCGGAGGGGCTATGCCTTTGGCAAGGCAAGGATGATGTCATTCAAAGACTGGATGGAATGGATGGGGACCCGACCTGAGAGCGAGATTAGGTGGAGCTGTCCCTGGTGGCGTATACAGCATGTGACTGTAACAACCTATATAGATTGCATCCCACTGTTGGGATTCAGGTATTGTATGCACTATAGTCCTGCTAGGATCTATCATTAGTATGGCCAGCTGCAGACCATACCTAAGCTGACAGAGTTTGAAGGAGGAAGGCTGGTGTCTCGATTTGTGGAGAACATGGAGAGGACTTGGCCTCGTTGCTGAATAGCGGTGGTGGAGATTCCTGGAGTTGGATCCGCCATGGATGATGAGTACAAGTTGTGAGTGCTGCGCCAAGCTTGAATCCTATACTACGAAACATTGTTAGGAAATAATATGTAATAAAGGATGATAATGCTTTATGTTTTCAACTAGTATTACTTAAGGCTAAGTTTATGAACATGTGTTCCATTCATATTAATGAGATTAAAACATTTTGCATGTAAAAATGTTAAAACCAACACAGAAGTTCTGGATATGCATCAAACTCATCCTCTATTATTGACCAGCGTCGTGCAAGATTTTCTGCTCAACTATTTTAATGCTCTCTTTTTTGCTTTTAAGAGCCCTAATTTTTGCATGAGTTGTCCAAGTGGATTTTCAACTCATCAAGCGAGTGTTTTTCTTTTTTACCTTAATTTTTGCGTGAGCCACCTATGGAGGTTTCCAGCTCACCAGGCTTTTCATTTTCATTTTGTTTTTCTTTTACCCCCTGCTCTAGAAAAAATACTTCTTCAGTCGGTCACGGTTAACAGGTTTTGAGAATTCGTTGCCTTCTAAATCTGAGATGCGAATAGCGCCTTTGGAAAAGATCTTCTTAACTAGGAATGGACCTTCCTAGTTAGGTCTAAATTTCACACGAAGGTTGCAGATAGCCAGGTTGACTTGCTTCAAGACTATATCACCTTCCTATATGGCTATAGGTTTAACCTTTTTGTTCAATGCATTTGCCATGCACTTTTTGTAAAGCTGTAGGTGATAGAGAGCTTGTAGTCGCTTCTCATCAATAGTGACCAGTTGTTCATAGCTGGCCTTTTTCCACTCAGCTTTTGGCAACTGAGCCTCTAGAATGACATGAAGTGATTTTAGCTCCACTTCGATTGGCAATACGGCTTCTGTCCTGTAAACAAGAGAATAGGGAGTGGCACCTGTAGGACTCCTTACAGTGGTTCTGTAACCCCATAGTGTGAATGGCAACTGCTCATGCCAATCCTTGTAAGTCTGTACCATCTTGGCTAAGATGCACTTGATCGTCTTGTTAGCTGCTTTGACTGCCTCATTAGCTTGAGGGCGGTAAGGAGAAGATCGATGGTGCTCAATCCCATATTTTTCCAGCAAGTCTACAACTTGGACCTGGAATTGTACTCCGTTGTCTGATACTAAGTGATGCGGCACCCCATATCGGCATATGAGATTCTTCTCTATAAACTTGGCCACCTGCCTTGCACCCAGTTTATCGTAGGATTCAGCTTCTACCCACTTAGAGAAGTAATCAACGGCTACCAGTATGTACCGATGTCCATTAGATGCGTTAGGATGAATCTCACCCATGATGTCAATTCCCCAAGCTGAGAATGGCCAAGGCGTTGTCAAATTCTGTAATTTGACTGGTGGTAGGTGACTCAGATCTCCATGAATCTGGCATTCATGGCATCTTCATACAAATTGTATGCAGTCTGTCTTCATAGTGAGCCAGAAGTATCCTTGGCGTAGGATTTTTCTGTAAAGCACGAATCCATTCATGTGGGGTTCGTATACATCAGTGTGTATCGTTTCCATGACTAACTCAATATCCTTCCATGATATGCATCAAAGTTATAGACCATCAGTCATTCTTTTGGAAAGAGCACCCTGATGCCCGATGAAGTTGGCTGCTAGCCTGCATAGAGCTAGCTTATAAGTTCTATTGGCTTCCTTTGGATAAGCACCAGTCTTCAGAAAATTCATGATATCAGTGTACCATGGGGTCTCATCTTGCTGGTCTAGTGCCATAACCCTTTCTCCAAAATAGTAAGGAATCCTCAACTGCCTGATGAATACAGGTTGAATCTGACTTTGTGGTTGCTCACAAACTGAAGCCAGTATGGCTAAAGCATCGACTATATGATTTTCTTCACGCGGCATGTGAATAAATTGACAGGAGCTAAAATTGCAAACCATGAGCTGTTGGTTTAACATATGATTAAGCAGTGGAATAAATTTAAAATTTTATTTAGAACAGCAAACCAAAAAGGGATCTTTGCATCAAAACATAAGAAAAACAAAGATTAGATGAGATATGGCATAGAGAACAATAACTCTTACTTTTCAATGCGGATCTCCTTCGTTCTTGAACTCTATATCATTTATGGTTATAGCAAACCAAAAACCACCAAAATAGGTAGCCTCCAATAGTATCCACATGAAATAAAGGAAGTCCAAGCAAGCAACTAATTGCTTCTATCTCCTTTCCTGTGAACTAGCAAAGCAAAGAAGAAAAATCTTATGGAATTTTCATCTTCCCCACAATCTTGCTTGTGAATGCCAAACGCTATTCCAAAGTGTGGAGGTATGGTCGGTACAAGGAAGACAAATATAGTGGATTAACCTAATTTTGAGTCATAACATTATATTTATACTTAAAAATTAGGTTAAGCTGAAACCCTTTTAGCTTAAGTCCAGTCAGGGCCTACTTATGATAGATATGGCAAGTGACTTTCACTTGCCTTGTCATAGCCCAACTCTCATAGCCCATTTCAAACCCTATGGACTTCCAAACCTTTAGAGTCAAGTCCATATGTCTTAGGTTTATTTCCATAAGTGTTTTGACAACTTTTCCCAAAAGTACAAAACTACCCTTTTAGCTTGTTTCCTTATTTATAAGTGTGCGACCTTTTGGGTTCCTAATATGTTGGCAACATGCTAAATCTCATATTTAGCATGTAAATCATGAGCGATATCTAGTTATACATCATGATTAGCTAAATATTAGGAGGTCAATTATTGGTTTGACTTCAACCCTTCCATATCAGACACCGCTACAATAAACTCCTTTAACCATCACTATTTCTTTTAGGTTTGAGTATGGATTAATGTGAACTCAATGTATGACTAATTATGTTAAGTCATACCCTAAAATAGATTTCTCATGTCATATAATCTTTATTCCCAAAATTCCCCTATGAATCATATTCGCCCTGGGCATCCTACTCTGGCCAGAGATTCTTGAATAAAGACTACTTCATGAATCTTTGAGACAACCCCTACTATTAATCTGGGGTGGTGAATTCTTTATTGATATTCAAATACCTTCAAATATGTTATACCATACCCAACCTCCAAACTATGAACACCTCCTAAGGAGGAATAGAGTATATGAGTCAAGGTATAGTAATCCATAGTTAAGATAATCTTGATATCTCAAGTCTAAAGATACTTGCATTACTGATATGAGTGAGATATAATTTCATAGACATAGATCAATTATCCATATGAAATCTCATTGGCAAGGTCTCCAATGAACTAGTACTGTGATTCCCCGATGTCGGAAAATGCGGCGTGCTAGTGATGTGATAAATATGCACAATGAAATAACGTGGAGTCGCCACCCGACTCATCTAGCTAACTCAATTGAGTAACTAAACAAGTCAGGAAAACCCGAGCCTTCTTGCTGAGGGAAAGCAGCCCAAATTTCTTCAGAGTTGGGTTCGGCATTTCCGTTTTACTTATCTTCCGTATTATCATATTCACTTTTCCGGTTTTAATAAAAGCGCAAGTCACACAGTTAGGTTGAAGTTCATTTAAGTCCGGTTTCATGGCATACGGAAAGCAAGGCATGTAGCATGGATGAAAGCAATAAAAAGCAGAAATAAAGCAGAAATATAAAAGCAGAAAATAAAAGTAGAAATAAAGTGACTCGGGTATTTACATACAACCCGACCAAATGAATTAAATAACAACAGAA
>CANYBF010955143.1:0-39856 GCA_948192965.1 Dalechampia spathulata | reverse complement strand
TTACTTACTTAATAATACTTTTAAGGAATTTTAATGCATCAAATGGATTGTGCAATGGAACTCGAATGATATGCAGAAGATTTAGAAAAAATGTCATACATGCTGAAATAACAGTTGGACAATATGTTAATAAACAAATGTTACTATTAAGAATATTACTTAATCCACCAGAAGGTGAAAAATATTCGTTCCAATTTAAAAGGAAGCAATTTCCAGTGCGATTGTATTTTGCAATGGTTATAAACAAGACACAGAGATAAACAATACCAAACATAGGAGTATACTTGTCAAAAAATATCTTTCCATATGAATAATTATATATTGCATTATTGAGAGGGATTTCAAACTCAACAATAAAGATATTAGTCAAAAAGGATTATCTAAAAAAAGGGAATCGACATATACAAAAAATGTAGTTTATAAAATAGTTTTGCTATCAAATAGATAAATAAACATTTATTTTCATTTTTTTGAATGAATGGATGAAAATATTATATAAACAACATTTTAAGTAAGTACATAATACTTAAATGTCAAATATTAATTTAAAATTATAAAAAATATTACTATGATAAAAAATTTGAAAAAATAAAATATAAAATTATTACCAAATGACGGGTAAAAAAAGTTGTACTAAGGTACAGCGCACGTTATGAAACTCTAGTATTATTAAGGGTACGTGAACCAAACAAAAGGGTGGCAGTTCTTTAGTTTGGTGATCTGCAGTTATAAATTAAGGACTCTCTCTTCAAAAAGAAAAATCAAATGATCATTATATACAACACAACATGAGTATAGTCATCCTAAGTGGATTTAAGATATTATGCTTACAGATAACATTAATCATTGTCACGAGTCCGATCCTTATAACAGTCGAAACCTGTCTGTTTTCTTCTTGGTTCGAAAAAGGAGATTAGATCATCATGTTAGGAAAGAAAATGATACAAACACACGTATATATTTATGTATCGTTGTAATCTAACTGCCAACTACCCTATCTGTCAAGATCTGTGGCCAGCCAGCCGTATGCTTTTTAAGAAAAGCTTTCCGTGACTGTTGCATCTCCATTATGTTTATATCTCCCTTTTCACACCTCCCTTTTCTTTTTTTGGCAATCTGGGTTTTAATTTTGACTTAAAAAGATGTACTTTTTAGGACACAGTTTATCAAGTAGGACATTAGATATTAAAAGATCATAAAAGCTGCTCATAATTTTCATATATTTATAGATTTGAGAAGAGATGATTGTTATGTTATTCATCTAACAAGAATCATATTTGGTAATAGTAGTTTAAGTTATAGTTAGTAAATTACATTGTTCGGTAATATTTAATATAAATTTGAGTTTAAAGTTTTAGAGAATAGTTGATGAAAAGTTAATCTCTTTAATTTGTAGAGGTATATATTCTAACCTTCTTACTCATTTTAAATATTTTTATCCAACCATTAACTTAAACATTATTATTATTGAATATTTTGACTTTAAATTAATATTTAAACAGTTAAACATTAACGGTTTGTAATCAATAATTAAATATTACTAAAATAACTAACAACTCTTCTAATCCATATTTTTCATAGAGAAATCTTTAATCAATGATAGAACAAGATTCATTTTACATCATATCTAAGGGATATTTTGATTTGGATTGAAGAAACAATATCACTTGATCATTATCAAATTATATCATAATATTTTCTACTCTTAATAGATCATGAACTAGATCAAATTCAATTTCAATAAATTTATAATAAATGATTTTATTTTTTTAATGAATCCGGATAACTTAATTGTCAGGAGTATTGCAATGAATTTTCGGAAGGGTATATGATAAATATATTTCAAGGTCGAAGTTTGAAGCGAGAGTCAAAACCAAGCTCCTATCGGAAAACCAAAACCTTAGGAAATGGTCGGGGAATATACCAGTCCCTAATTAATGTAATCTAAACATAATCTAGTAATGAAGATATAAGAATCATAATTCAGAACAAGTGTTCATCATAAATTTAATAAAATTATGATAATTTGAAAAATAATTCAGATAGAATAACAAGAATTATTTGATAAATTTCATAAATTTAACAAAATTATGATAATTTGAAACATAATTCAAATAGAATAACAAGAATTATTTGATAAAAGATAATTTAGACTCACACCATAGTGTTCATTTTTCAACTATATAATATTAATTGCTTAGTTTGACTTTGCTCAGGGTCCTTTCGGTGCTTTTAATTGATTGTTTCGATCCGTGTAGTTGAAGTTACGAAGTCAAAACACTGCTCCGTCTATCTTGTGTGTTCATATATATCCACGTATGGATTGCTACCTTTTTCCAAAAAGAAGTATCCATCATATATTTTTTATTTTTTAAAAACATTATTGTAAAATATCTTTTCAATAAATAATATTTTTTTCTAACAGAAATATTTCTTTTTATTATTATTTTACACTAACAACAGCAAATAATAATACTAAAATAAAATAATGAATATTTTCTAATTTTTATACAATTAAAAGTATTTTTACGAGTTTCTGTCAGAAATAATAATACTAAAAACTGAAGAAAAGAAGGGAGTTAAAAGAGTGGAAGAGGATAAATAAAAGAATAACGGTATGTGTGAATGCTTTCATTGTCGGAAGTTAATTGCCGTTCTTCCAACATAAGCTCAACGTACATGAATTCATACTGAGATGTGAATGAGGACGTTTACACATACCAACTTCTTTCATCAATTATTGCTTGATTAACCTTGAGTTAATCAAAATTACCTCTACCCTTTTTGGACATTATGGTTTCTTGTCCGTAACTTTTGGGTATAAAGATTTCAATTTTATGTCCAAATTGTCATCATCTGAAAAGGAAATATGAATTTTAGTATGCTGATCCATGAAGCCTTGATTTTCCAAATGAATATATTTATTGCTAAACCTTATTTGAATATCATTCTTCATAAATTATATATAGTTATTTGATATTGATATATACTTGTTTCTTGTCTGGATGTAAACTTCAAATCATATATAGTTGACGTCTTTATTTTATAGTATTTGACTAATTTATGGAAAACTTTTGTGGGTTGAGCAATCAAATTAAAGTTTTATAAATCTATTAATTAATATTACAATGATATTTAAATAATTAATGATAATCATATGTTAATTAATATAAAATTAATGAATATTTGTAGTAAAAAATAATACATAATAAATTGATAATTTTATATGATAAACTTAAATTATGTAAAATTTTATGATGTTATGAGAGTTTAGTTACTACCAGAAAGAGAAAAAAAAAAAAGAAAAAAGAAAATGGAAGAAGGTAGAGAAAAATTAATACGACGTTAAGTGAGCGTTGAGTGATGTGTTTCTCATTTAATCTTCTCATCTGCCTCCTTCATTGCTCTCCCCGTCGCCTTTATATCTCCACCTTCCTTTCCCTCTTCCTGCATTATCTAATTATCACAAATCTCCACTTTTTCTCGAGAAACAAACAGTGTATATTATTTTATCTTTTCTTTTTTTTGCTGGGTGATCTGTCTTCCTTTTCATTGGGCGAAATGCCTCAAGTCTTGCCTGATTTTTCTAATTCTGTTAAGCTCAAGTATGTCAAACTTGGGTATCAGTATCTTGTCAATCACATTCTTTATCTGTTATTGATACCTATTATGATTGGTATCGCTATTGAGGTGTTTCGTTTAGGTCCAGATGAACTGTTGAACCTTTGGAACTCACTTCATTTTGATCTTGTTCAAATTCTTTGTTCTTCGTTTTTTATAATCTTTATTGCTACTGTTTATTTCATGTCCAAGCCAAGAACTATCTACCTTGTTGATTATGCTTGTTATAAGCCACCTGTTACCTGTAGAGTTCCTTTCTCTACTTTCATGGAACATTCCAGGCTGATTTTGAAAGATAATCCGAAGAGTGTTCAGTTTCAGATGAGGATTCTTGAAAGGTCTGGTCTTGGTGAAGAAACTTGTTTGCCTCCTGCTATCCATTATATCCCTCCTAAACCAACCATGGAAGCTGCTAGAACTGAAGCTGAGCTTGTAATTTTCTCTGCTATGGATTCCCTCTTCAATAAAACTAGCTTGAAACCCAAGGACATAGATATTCTTATAGTGAATTGCAGTCTTTTCTCTCCAACACCATCTTTATCTGCCATGATCATTAACAAATACAAGCTCAGGAGCAACATAAGGAGCTTCAATCTTTCTGGAATGGGGTGCAGTGCGGGTCTGATCTCAATAGACTTAGCTCGCGATCTTCTACAAGTCCATCCAAATTCAAATGCAGTTGTTATAAGCACAGAGATCATTACACCAAACTACTACCAGGGTAATGAAAGAGCTATGCTTCTGCCAAATTGCCTCTTTCGTATGGGGGGTGCTGCAATTTTGTTATCCAACCGCAGGTCACAGCGCCTGCGGGCAAAGTATCGCCTTGTCCATGTCGTTCGAACCCATAAAGGAGCAGACGACAAGGCCTATCGATGTGTACACCAAGAAGAAGATAAAGAAGGCAAAGTAGGGATAAATTTATCAAAAGATTTGATGGCTATAGCTGGTGAAGCATTAAAATCTAACATAACGACAATCGGGCCATTAGTACTTCCAGCATCAGAACAAATCCTCTTCCTCTTTACCCTCATCGGCAGGAAAATCTTCAACCCGAAATGGAAGCCATACATACCTGACTTCAAGCAAGCATTTGATCATTTCTGCATCCATGCAGGTGGACGAGCAGTGATCGACGAACTGCAGAAAAACCTGCAGCTATCATCAGAACACGTAGAAGCATCAAGAATGACACTGCACAGATTTGGCAACACATCATCATCTTCACTCTGGTATGAAATGGGTTATATCGAAGCTAAAGGGAGGATGAAAAAAGGAGACAGGGTTTGGCAGATTGCATTCGGAAGCGGATTTAAATGCAACAGTGCAGTTTGGAAGTGCAACAGAAGCATCAAAACGCCAACCGATGGGCCTTGGGCTGACTGCATTGATCGGTACCCTGTTCATATTCCTGAAGTCGTCAAGCTCTAGACAAAATCATTTCATCACCTGTGCAAATATATATCATAAGGTTTGGGTACCCTGTTTGTACCTTGGTAAAACACTTTGTTGGATTCGCATTCACTATCATCTGTTTCTTGCCTTCTGTTTTCCTTCCCAACTTCCATGCCACACTGTATTAATTATTATATATATATATATATATGTAGATTTTCTTTTGCCTTGATGTTCTATATTGTTTTGTACCATAATCTTCGTCATGTCATGTATCAAATCCTCCGTGAATTACCAGCGACACGTCTTGCTGCTACAAAATTAATAAAAGAAATTTCTATTTCTATGAGAATTTATGAGTAGTTTCAATGGCGCCGCAGCAACGGTAAATGTATTGTCTCATTTTTAGAGATAAATGAAAATCTTTCAATCCATAGAGCATTAAATAAATTTTAATTATTATTAATAAAGCCAAAATGAGATGTTTATAATCAAATTATTACAAGTTAATTCTAAAAATCACCCATATGCAGTTGATTGATTTAATTTTTTTAGATATTTTTCTAAAATGCCTTTTCTCTGCAACCATATTAAAATCTCATTTTTCTTCCTTTTTAAATTTGAATAATAAATAGATGCAAGATGAAGATTATGTTGGATATTTTAAGTATTACATATGAAAATAGTCCAAGTATTACATATGTTGGATTATCTTGGTCTGAAACTTATTAAAAAAACTGTATTTAATGTTGAAAAATATTGATACTTACAATGAAATTGTATGAGACCCCAACATTATGGAGGCGTAAGGCCAATCCCTTTTTTTTAATGCACAACAACGGGTAGTTAGGAAAATGAAATATATTATTATGATTTGTAATATAACATAAGGTCAAAATTATGAAAATAACTATATCTTGATTTTACTTTAAAATAAATTCCAAACTTTATATTATTTTTTAGTATTTTAAAATATGATTTTTATTCCATTAGTTTATGTCATCATAATTCATTCATATATTCATAAGAAAAAATTATGAAATATATTTTTTGTTAATGAAATAAATATTAAAATTCACTATATATTTTAAGATAAATTGAAATTTAATAGCAAATTTAAAATAATTTACATAAAATTTAACGATCCTCCATGTCAATTTTTTTTATATTTTGATTACATTTCACATATTAAAAAAATGAAGTTCAAAGCAATTTTCACTTGTCCATATTAAACGTTTTGAAAAATCGTTGCATATTATTAAGAAAAATTAGAGTTATATGTTAATATTAATTATTTAATTTATTATTTATATTATTTGTATAATATTTTTTAGTTTTAATAAAATATTTTTTTTATATATTTTATTTATAATACATAATTTTAATTTTTATAAATTTTATTATTATACGTATCATTTAAAATTATATTATAAGACATAATTTTAACTTTCATAAAGTTATATCATTATATATGTCATTTTTATAATACGACTTTTATTTTTTAAAATTTTTTTATTATACTTATAATACGACTTTTATTTTTTAAAATTTTGTTATTATACATATGATTCAAAATTATATTTTAAAAATATGTTTAATCAATCTATTTGATTTGACATTTAAATATTTTTATTGTACATATTATTTAAAATTTTATTTTAAAAGTATATTCAATCAATCTATTTCACATAGTGTGAGTTTGAAAAATTTAAGTTATATTAATAATTTGAGATATTTTTATAATTTTAATAAAAATCTTATATTTTTTACAAAAATTATAAATAATATTTTTTATCTAAATTTTTTACAAAAATTAGTTATTATAAATTAAAATTATATGAGTAAAATAAGATAAAATTATATTTTCTTAAAACTAATAATTTATATATTAATTTTTATATAAAATTAGATAATAAAAATTAATTTTATTCGATTAAACTATTAGATAATAAAAATAATTCATATTTATTTTTAATTTTAAATATAATTCTTGGATAAAAATTAGTTATTATAAATTAAAATTATTACTATTACATAATTAAAATAAAAATAAAATTAATTTTAGTAAATTTAAAAGAAATGATCAAACTATAATTTCACTCATTCATCTTCTCTCTTATAATATAACATTTTTTAAAATCAAAAAGATATATTTTATCAATTTATTTTACTTAGTTTTCATAGTATAAGTTTAAAAAATTTAGATAACATATTAACAATGTGAGATATTTTATAACTTAAATAAAAATTAATTTTAACGAATTAAACTATTAAATAATAAAAATAATTCATATTTATATTTGATTTTAAATTAAATTATTATATAAAAATTAGTTATTATAAATTAAAATTATTATTATTAGATCATTAAAATAAAATTATTTTTAATTTTAAAAAATTTAAAATGAATAATAAAATCATAATTTTACTTGTTCTCTTTTTCTTTTAAAATATTAGTTAAAAATCTAAGAGATATATGCTTCTATCAATTTATTTTACTTAGTTTTTATTATGTAAATTTGAAAAAGTTAAATTATATATTAATAATATAAGATATTTTACAACTTTAACAAAATATATCATATTTTTAAAAATAATTATGGTCATGATTTTTTTTATGTTACGAGCGTACTAGAAAATTAAAGTATTCTCAAATTATGTGTGCCTTTTGACTTCTTGATCAAAATAATTATAGATCTCTAATTTGCTTGTATTAGATAACTAAGCTCAATAATAAGAAAATGCTTTTAAAATAAAATGAAATAAGGTAACGTGTTTGCAAAAAAATATGAAGAGACAATGAAAATAAAGATCAATATTGTAAAAATGTAAAGAGACAATGTTAATTAAAAATTTAAAAGAAAGCTGTTTAATCTAAGAAGGCTTGAAAAAAATTTGATCATAGTGATTTTCTTAATAATTGATTGTCATTTTTTCTTTTGATGATTGTCCTTACTTGCTATTTATAGTCTTCATTCTCTTCTTTCCTAAGTTAATAATCGTGTTTTAGATCGTGCTCCACCTTCCAATATTAATTTCTTCAATTAATAGTTTCAGAAACTTCCCCCTTAAGATTAGTTTCACTAAGTGTCAGGTCTTTTCCAAACTGCTTCACTCATACTTCTAGATTTTTCTCATAAACTTCTTGTCTAACTTACTTAATTAATTAAAAATAAATTAATATTAACTAATTCATTTAATTAACTTTGACTTATAAAAATAAATTTATTTTTTGTGTAAACAAATTATAAGTAATTTTTTATGTAATTTTTACTTATTACTAGTAGATTATTAAAATAAAATAAAATTAATTTTAATAATTATTTAATAAAATTATATTTTCTTAAAATTAATTATTTATGCATTATTTTTATATAAAATTTGATAATAAAAATTAAGTTTAATGAATTAGGCTATCATATAATCTAAATAATTCATATTTATATTTGATTTTGAATATAATTTTTAGATAGAAATTAATTTTTCTAAATTAAAATTATTACTATTGAATAAATTAAATTAAATTAAAATTATATTTAATAAATTTAAGAAAAATGATAAAACTATCATTTTACTAATTCTTTTTCCTCTTATAATATTAATTAAAAATTTAAGAGATACATGCTCAATCAATTTATTTCATTTAATTTTTATAATATGAGTTTAAGAAATTCAAATAATTCTTTAATAATATAATATATTTTGTAACTTTAATAAATGACCTATATTTTTTAAAATAATCATATGTAATATTATTTATATAATTTTATTATAGAAAATAGTTGTTATAAATTAAAATTATTAGTTTTAGATATTTAAAATAAAATAAATTTAGTTTAAATAAATTTAAATTTTTTAATATAATTTTATTTTTTCAAAATTACTGATTTATGTGTTAATTTTTTTTGTATAAAATTAGATAATAAAAATTAATTTTAAAAATTAAAATATTAGATAATAAAAATAATTTGCATTTATATTTGATTTTAAATAAAATTTTTAGATAAAAATTAGTTGTTATAAATTGAAAATATTACTATTAAATAATTAAAATAAAATAAAATTAGTGTTTATAAATTAAAAACAGTAATTCATTTTATTTTATATGAAATTAGATAAAAATTAGTTTGATAATTTACAAATAAAAAATATTAATATTTTATATAAAATTAGATAATTATTAATTTTTATAAATTAATATTATTGTTAACTAATCTTTATATTTATTTTAGATACATAAAAATTAGTGTTTATATTTGATTTTACATATAATTTTTTAAATAAAAATTAATTTTTTAAAAATAATTTTAATAAAAATTGAAGGAGAAGGTAAATTTATATTTTTCCTCATCCATTTTTCTCTTTTAATATATTATGATAATTCAAATAAATTAATTATAAAATTATGATTAATTAAATTATTCTTCATAGATTAAAAATGATAAAAATGTAAGAAGAAATTTGGACAAGATAATTACTATTTCATTAAAGAAGATTAGGCCAATAAAATTAATTATGTATTATAATGAATTAATGTAATTTTACTATCATATCTGTAAGGTGTAATAAAATCACCAATATGGTGTGTAATATATTGATTGTTACATTATTATAGGAGATTATGTTTGTTAAAATATTATAATGTTAATTAATACGATGATGTGATGTATAAAAGGAATGCATATATATATATATTGTATAAAAGATATTTGAAATTTAATTAATTCAAAATACAATAATGGTAATGATACAATATCAAATATTATATAAGCAAATTTTCAAAAAAATTTGGATGTGTATGTTCATATATAATATTATATATCATAGTTACGATTGTATTAAGCATTGCAGGCATAACAATACAAACAACAATAATTGCAGTGATTCTTAAAGGAGAATAATTAGTTTTTTATTTTTCATTTTTTTAAAAAAAAACCATCAGACAGATCTATTAAGAAAGTCAGAATTGGGATCAAAACACGGCAAAGTTTTTAAAGCAGAAGGAAGACAGGATCTAACCAGCTGTTTGTGAGCAACATGGTTCCACCAGGAAGGTTTCGTGAAGATGAATATTAGTGGTGCTTCCAACTATAGCATGGGATCAGCTAAAGCTGGTGGGAAGATTAGGAAACATGCAAGCTGGTTTTACGCACAACATTGGTAGAACGACATATTCAGATCAAGCTGCTGGCAAACTAGCAGAGTAATTGAGATTAACATTTTCATGTTGCTAAATGCTAAGATATGATTACTAGAGGTTATAAAATCATTTTAATTAATTAATTCATCAATTTTGTTTAACCAACGATGACCCATTAAACTCTTTTTGTATACAATTATGATATACCTAACTTGGCGATTAAGTTTGCATAGACAGTACGCATGAAGTTATCACTTAAAGTTAAGAACAAGATTGAGGAATTAAATGTTATAAGCTATAATTAATTCAAAGAAAGGAGCCACATATCCGTCCGGCCAAGATTGGATCTGCCTCCTTAAATTAAATTGTTTTCAGATTAATTTAATTTTATCATTTGTCATGTCATTTTATATATATATATATATATATATATATATATATATATAGCTTAATAAATAAAAACATGGATTTTTTTGTTAAATTAATATACTATAACAAACGGCAATATTCCTATTGATTGGAGTAACATATAATATCTAATATCTATGATATTCCTTAATATTACTCAAATTTGATTTAAATATAACCAATATTATTATGATGTTACTATAAAATAAATATCGCAGTCACTAGTCTAAATCTAGAAATAGAGGCTGCTACAGTAAAGTTTACCACTGGATTATAAATTTGACCTTTCTGAGATATAAATAGGTGAAATTTCATTGTCCTATATCACTTTTTTTTTAATTCAAAATTATATACAAAAATCCCTACGAACATTATTTTAACAACAAAATTAGCAATAAATAGATTTGAAAACTTAAACCCATAGACACAGACTTGATTAGGTTGGCAGCAATGAAGGCCTCAAAGTCAAGGATCCATACACCACCACCAACCCTCATGCTTTGACTTTTCCACTTGAATTCCGATGGTAACATCGTCCTGAGTTGCTGGGTTAGGTGTAGAATGAGGGAGATTCATCATCTCCTTTAAAAATTCATATATGACTGCAGCTAGGATTATGCTTCAGCATATAAACATGGAGTGTTCTCCACATCCACCGACTTCCGCTTCTTTCATTTATTTCCTAAAAAGAATTCCAACACAGCTGTAAAGAGATGTTGTCTGAGGGGAGACGGCCATGCTGAGTATCATTCACTTCGATTACAGATAACATACAGACAGATATTCATAATATAGCGACTCGATTCACGGACATAAACATGGAAATACGAAACAAATAATGATATCCAGTTCTGAACCCTGATGATCGTTCATTACTCCAACCCTAGATCACGCCCATAAATATATATACACATATAAAAGGAAATAATAAAACAAATTATTAATCCGCATGGTATGCCATAAACATTGCCTTTATGCTGGCAGTCATGCGTTGCCCCTAATTCTGGAGCAACCTCACCAACTCCCTCCAACCGATATCACGTTTCAAATGCTTGGAGTTGGCAGGAAGCTTGTAAAGTCTTTACAATCAGCCCATTCCACAGATTGCCACCCACCCATTACCATTACCATGAAAAGAATCTAAGAAATCAGATCAAGCATATGAATTAATTAAATAAAGCTTTGACAAAGTAACATAATTGTTATGCCATGATTACTCGTAGAATCCAACTCAATGAGACATCGGGTCTAAATAAAATTATTACAAGATTCTTGACTGTATTTTTTTTTTTTTCTAGAAAAGTCGGTCCAAGTAAATGTTTGATCCAAGTTTTGACAACTCTACCAAACTCACCAATATATCATTTACAAAAGGTCGTTGTCTTTGAATTTCAATGCAAATTCGTTTATTTACGTCAAATGTACTTTGTATTTAAGAGAATATATAACTTTGAATTTAAAATATAAAAAATATATATTTTAGAAGTTAAAAAAAAAAAAAGAAAAGGCTTGCAAGGTAAAAGTCGGAAATGTTGGTGAAAGTTGAACCTGAATGCTATTTTCGTCCGCGTTCACGACGGCGATGGTTATAAATAAAACTCCCTTCTCGATTCCATTGCATTGCCTTCTTCATACCCAACATTGTTTGCTTGTCTCTGAAATCTTCCCATAGATAGAGAAAACAAATGGGAGTGGGAAAGACCAGCTCGTTGCTTGAGGATCTGATTGAGAAATCAGGTGGCTGTGCGGTCGTCGACGGTGGATTCGCCACCCAGCTCGAGAAACATGGCGCTGCTATTAATGACCCTCTTTGGAGCGCTCTTTGTTTGATCAAAGACCCTGAACTTATCAAAAGGGTCTGTCTGTCCTATCATTGTTGTTTAATGCATTGCGTTGCGTTGATGGCTCTGTTAATTATTTTCTTCGAAACTCTGTTGATGGTTCTGTTCTGTGTCTAGGTTCATTTGGAATATTTGGAGGCCGGCGCTGATATTTTGGTTTCGTCTTCCTACCAGGTTTGTTCGTCTGCTAAAATGGCTCAAAGTTTCCATACCGTGCTTGTTCACGTTCATGACATTGGTCTTAAGTGATTGGATTTTCTGGATTTCTGCCACTTCATTATGATTAAAGCGTAGCTGATTTTGAGTTTAAGTGATTGGATTTGAGATGCTTGAGGCAAATCCATGAGTTGAGAGCCAAAAAAACAACTATTTTATTAATTTTTATTAATTCGTCGAAGAACTTGTACACAGTTTTTGATTTATTCTGAAACTGCAGGCCACTCTTCCTGGATTCATGTCCAAGGGACTGACTATTGAAGAAGGAGAGTCGTTATTAAAGAGGAGCGTTAAGTTTGCAGTTGAAGCCCGCGACAAGTTCTGGGATGCCGTGAAAGGGAACCCTATATGTGGATATAATAGAGCTCTGGTTGCAGCCTCCATTGGAAGCTATGGAGCTTATCTTGCTGATGGGTCAGAGTACAGGTAATGTGCTTTGGAAGTACAGTTTTGCTGAATATTTAAGTGATCTGAATTCTGCATGTTTCAATCTTATTATTACATTTTACAAACTTTTTTTTGAAGTGTTTTTGTTGCTTCTCTTCAGTGGATTTTATGGAACAGATGTGAGTCTAGAAAAGTTGAAGGATTTTCATCGACGCAGGTTGCAAGTTCTTGTGGAAGCAGGTCCAGATATATTGGCATTTGAGACAATTCCCAATAAGCTGGAAGCTCAGGTTTGCTATGTCTCCCGATTATGCTTTTGCAGGATGTTGTGCTTTTAGCAACTTTGTACAGTTAGGCAATAATGAGCTGATTTAAGCTGTGGGATTTAATCTGAAACTGGCATAGGCTCTAGCAAGAAAAGTATACATTCTGTTTGGTTCATGCCAGCTTCGAACCATGACATATCATAATGGCCCTTTGGGATATTAATATTGAACTAAATTATCAGCTAGAAAACTACATCATCTTGATTTATTTCTTATTGTCTCATGCTGTCATTTTGAAATAACAATTTACAGGCTTGTGTCGAGTTGCTCGAAGAAGAAAACGTCAGTATTCCATCATGGATTTGCTTCAGCTCTGTGGATGGAGAGAATGCCCCATCTGGGGAGAGTTTCCAGGAGTGCCTAGATGTAATAAACAAGAGCAGCAAAGTGATTGCAGTTGGAATTAACTGTGCACCTCCCCAATTCATCGAAAGTCTCGTACGCAAATTTAAAAAGGTATACTCGAATTTAAAATCTACTTTATAAGTCTCTTGTGATACCCTTTACCAATATGGCTGGACGACTGCTTGCCTCCAGTTAACAGAGAAATTCATTGTCGTTTACCCGAATAGCGGTGAGATATGGGATGGCAGAGCTAAGAGATGGCTGGTGAGTTCTGTGATTTATTGGTTCCCCATACATATCATTCTGCAGTAATCAGATTGTGAAGTCTTTCCATTAATTTCTTCATATGTATTTTGTGTCATTGACAGCCATCAACATGCTTCAATGATGAGAAATTTGAGTTATCTGCGGCAAGATGGCATCAGTTAGGAGCCAGGCTTATTGGAGGTTGTTGTCGGACAACTCCTTCGACCATTCGAGCCATTTCCAAGGCTCTAAAAGAAAGAGACTAAGCAGAGTTGTTTTGAGCAGTTGTCGGGTCCAACCAACATTTGTTCCCCCCTGCCCTTTAGAGTAATCGAGATGATCAAACTGACCAACCTTGGGCATCATAAATGAATTTTGCGATAAATTCTTTATCTATTCATAAAATATTTGCAAGTTCTTTTCTTTTTTGGATTGTTATAAGCAAAACAACTTCTTTAAAGTTCAACTTGGAAGTTATGAATTCAAAATTTTCAGTTAATCATCTCAAATCCAGTTGATAAGTTTTGAACGGTGAGCAAATTATACTTTGTTGCGAAATTACCATCAATATACCCACTAAAACATGGGACTTTAAGGGTCAAATTTATACTAAAAGATACTCAAATTCACTCGAGGAAATACAAACATATAGGTATGTGAGTTGAGAGGGACGTGGAGAAAAAGAGAACAGAGGAAATGGGTATAGAAAAGGAAAAAGAAAACAAGTCCTTTTCAAGCAAAGGAATATGTCTACGATTCCCATTAATGAAGGCCTTTCATCCTCCCTCTCAAATTTGGAGATATAGAGGGTTTCTATCCATATATGATAATGATTTCACATGCATATGTTCATCATATGATAACAATGATAAAAGATATAATTGATAGAATCATGACAAGCAATTTATACCATCATTTTCCCAGTAAAAAATCAAACAATGTCACATTATTATTGTTTGTTGTCGTGGAATTGGCGGGTGAAGGGGATTGATGAGACCTCCACTTCATTCTTATCCATTACCCCCTAACCAAATTCTTATCTCTTATACGTCAAATTCTAAACCAGAATCAACTGTAATCTTAGTCTTACATACGTAATTATCTTCTTAGCTTGGAATTTTCAATGTCTTGTTTAGTCATCCTCCTCCTCCTGCTGCCGCCTCTTCTTCAACATGTGGCAATCCATTTTTCGACTTGTCTCTTTCTACTTATTTAAGAAATTAATTAATTAATTATAATTGTCTCTTCTTTTGCATGTATAAATATAATGACAATATCTGAAGCAAAATTAATTATAATTGAAATTTGTTCACAGATATAATAATAATAATAATAATTTCTTAATTTTTATACAATATCAAATATACATTAATTTTATATTGATTAATATATAATTATTAATTATTAATATATAAATAATAATTAATATATATTTAATATTTCATAAAAATTAATATATATTATTATATTATTAATAAATTTATAATTTTATATAATTAAAATGATATGGGAATATCATGAATTACCAAGCATGTCAAAGATAACGCATCCTGTCTAGGATTGTTTGACAATCATATAATTGGTTCATAAACGAAGTGAAGTTACAGCTTCACTCCAGTCATCCATGTTACACAGACTCAAATGTAAACATGCAATTAATTGAGACTGGGAAAGGGAGATTGATGCAGGCAGGGGCAGGGACCCAAAAGAGAAAGGTCTCGAGTCTATATAAAGGAGAGAGAAAACAGAGGGGGCAGAGACAAACCAATGTAAGGGTCATACTCGAAATTTAGAAGGAAAAAGTTGGACAGGAAATAATGCAAAATATCTATTTAAATTTATACATAATTAAATCAATTAATATAATATATATCAAAATTAATAACTTTAAATATAAAATAAACTTTTTTTTGAATTGGATTACATTTTATCTATATGTAAAAGTATAAGTGGGAAGTGTTCGGTTGAAGTATTTCTCAAAGGGAGGATATATGAAGCCAAAAATCAACCCAGTCTCATCCAGAGCAGCGTCCCCCACTTGACCCCACTTGAAATCCCTTTGATGAAACATGCAGCCAATAGGAAACCTTATCCACACCCACCCGTCCAATAGGAAACTAGATAAGGCCCTGTTGTGGTCCTAAAAGTGCAAAATATCCTTTTCCTTTTCTATACAAGACCCTTCTAAAAGTGCATCCAAAGAAACAAATGCCCTTAGCCTGTATAAAGCGCTGTTTGTGGGTCATCCCCCCTTTCCTAGGCCTCACTCATTTCATCATTGCAATGCTCTTGTCTTAAGCTCTAAAAGAGAACCTGAAGGAATTCAAACCCACTTCAGTTCATGTTTTTTTGCTTCACTTTTATGTTTGCTGGCTTTGATTTGATCTGTCATCATAATTCATTTTCTATTCTGGGCTTTTAGAATTTCCATTTTGGGTAGAAAAAACAGTACCTATGATTTCTAATAAAAATGTGGCCAACGCCATTGGTGGCAAAACAGCTAGAGCTTGCGATAGCTGTATAAGAAAGCGAGCCAGATGGTACTGTGCAGCTGATGATGCATTTCTTTGCCAATCATGCGACTCTTCGGTGCATTCTGCTAACCCGTTAGCTCGTAGACATGAAAGAGTTCGTTTAAAGATTGCATCTCTTAAGTCTTTGGATACAGTTTCCAAATTAGAGAGCTCGGTTAATGCTACTGTACCTGCTTGGCATCAAGGATTCACTAGAAAGGCCAGGACACCTAGACACCATCATAGCAAAAAGCCACTACTTTCCCTTCTGAAAATCGAAGAAAAATTCAGGAATCCTATTCCTTTTGTGCCTGAAGTGGGTTTAGATGATCAGATATCTCATGAGGATAATAATGAAGAGGAGCAGTTATTGTATAGGGTTCCAATCTTCGATCCTTATGTCGCTGAATTATGCACTTCAACAACGACCATCTCAAATGAAGTAGATCAAACTGCTTGTGCTGATCAAACGGTTGCTGATGCAAATGGAATTGAATCAAAAGCTTGTTATAATTTACATGGGTTTCCTCCATCTGAAATGGATCTTGCTGAGTTTGCCGCAGATGTTGAAAGTTTGCTTGGTAGGGGTCTTGAAAATGAATCATTTGGAATGGAGGGTTTGGGTCTTTTGGATTGTAAAGAAGAGAACAAGCAAGTGCAAGTGAAGCTTGAAGGTGACCTAAAACAAGAAGAACAAGTAAGAGAAGGCGAGATTGATATGGCGAAAGAAGTTCCACCTTTCGAGCTGGGATTTGATTATGATTCTGCAACCTGTGGAGAGGAAGATGAGAAAGTAGAGACTGGAGAAAGAGAGTCAAAGAACAACAATAGTAACAATACTGCGGAAGAATGTGAAGATGATGGTGAAAACAAGAACAGTAACAAGAAAAGAAAGATACTATTGAGTTTAGATTACGAGGCAGTAATAGCAGCCTGCGCAAGACAAGGTACTTGTCCTTGGAGTAACGGAAACCGGCCGGATTTCGACCTTGACTACTGCTGGCTTGAGTGCACGGTACAACATTTACACTTTTTTATTTTCCTTTATAGTTAATGTCTAATAAAAGAATAATCGAAACAAGGAAAGTTGTAAAACGGAATGAAATTTTTCAGGGTATTTACGGGACAAAATTTCAGCAACATTACGGAGGAAACAACACAGGAAATGCAATGGCGGCAGCAGGAGAGAGGGAGGCGAGAGTTTCGAGATACAGAGAGAAGAGAAGAACAAGACTGTTCTCCAAGAAAATAAGATACGAGGTGAGGAAGTTGAACGCAGAGAAAAGGCCCCGAATGAAAGGAAGATTCGTGAAGAGGGCAGCATTTGCAGGATAACCAACCTACTGCTTCAGTTTTCCGCATAGTTGAACTAATAATAAACTGCTTATTGCCTGTACATACCAGTAGCATTAAATTTGGAACCCATCTCCTTCCTTTCTTTCTTCAGCTTCTGTGCAAAAATCTTAATGATTAAAATAAAATATCATCAGTTCCTGTATAAAAACCCATCATCCTCTTTGATTCTTCTCTTCCTTTACTGCCTGAAATCAATGCACATCCTTTCCTTGTTCTGAATGTGAGTTTATCTCTGGGTAGTATTCATGAAGATCATATTATCTGCAAAAATTACTGTTCTTTCTTATTTGTTTTCTTGTATAGGGTTTAGTTATTTGTAGTCTTAATTCGATTAAAAAATCTATAGCAGAATGAATTATTATCTCTTATACTCAAATCCATTCCTCCTTTATTGAAAGATTAAGTTAAATGAAAATTCAAAGGAGGAATAAAATTAAAAATAAAAATTGAAGAAATAAGTACCATGTAATAATGTTTGATTAAAAAATTACAATACTCTAAATTTAATATTTCATATAAAAAATTACAATACTCTAAATTTAATATTTCATATATTTCTTTATACTTTTTAGATTAAATAATTAAATAGAGCTTTTGTTGGTGTTTTTTATGATGTTTATTTTCTTGAATTATTATGAATATTATAGATATCAAAAAATTTAATTTCTAGATCAATTAAATATATTTTGATCTATAAAATTGTTAAATTAAATAATTATTTTAATCTAATGAATGAAATATATTTTATGGATCAATTAAATAAATATTTTTGATCTATAAAATATTATTAAATAGATTAAATATAATAGATTAATCTGATAGATTAAATAGATTTTAAACCAATCAAAAATCAAAAAATATCTTATTTATTATCTAAATCTAAATTATTTTAATAGTAAGATAAATATTATTAAAATAATAAAAAAAGTGATAATTATTTTAAAGTAAAGATAGGGGTTAAATCTGTAAATTTATCTCATTCAAATCATTATAAGTAGGGGCTCTCATTCATTCCAAAAAATATATAATTGAAACCAAAAGCTAAAAGCAATAAGAAGTTCTCAAATTCTTCAAATCTTCAAA
This sequence comes from Dalechampia spathulata, assembly GCA_948192965.1. Taxonomy (NCBI): domain Eukaryota; kingdom Viridiplantae; phylum Streptophyta; class Magnoliopsida; order Malpighiales; family Euphorbiaceae; genus Dalechampia; species Dalechampia spathulata. Next base: position 20,979 of record CANYBF010955143.1, on the reverse strand, counting down.
ACTTCAATGTGTTTTTTAAGTTCTAACATGTTTTCCAAATTTATCAAGATATTTTTTCTTTAAAATTTTACACACTATAAATATTAAGAATTGCAATTAATCATTATAGTAGAGTTTTGATGTTTTCCATAATTTGATGGTGATATAACATAACATCTGACTAATTATGCTCTAATTTTAATTCCAATAATTAGATAAATTATTTATGCAATTATATTTATAATATTTTTTAAAATATTCTATGAAAACAAATTAAAATCTTGTAAACAATCGTAACTTGCATTTAATTAATATAAATTAGTTAATTTAAATTGAATGGTTAAAATTAAATTTAAAATTATTATTTAAATTAAATTTGAAGTTTTTAAGCGGATATTGCATAATTTCAATCTTAGCTACTAAATTACTGGAGTAATTGGGCCATATTGAGGCTGGTTGGGCTAAATGTTGAGTTAGATAGTCATCATAATTTATAATTTTGAGATGTAACTTTTAATTTTGATAAAATTTTATTATATAATAGTTTGATTTTAAAAAATATTAATTTTAATCAAATAAAAACTTTATTATTTTAAAAATATTTTTTTAATTTATACTTTATTAGTAAAATTGAAACTAATTCTTTCCTCTTTTTTTTTCTTTAAATCTTATTTTCTTTTTTTTTTTCTTTTTGTGCTTTAGCTTTTTCTTTTTCATCTCTAATTTCTTTCTTTTATAACTTATTTTTTTCTTATTTTCATTTCCTTTTTTTCTTCTTATTCTTCTTGAAAATAAATATATACGATATCGTATTAGTATATGGTACATATTGATAAATAAATATATGTATATAAATTTGTTATTTATTAATATATATCATAATATATAGTAATATATTTTTATTTTATAAAATATTATATGAGATATATTTATTTACACATATTTATTATGAAAAAGTAAAAACAATATATACACAATAACAACACAAATAGCACTTTAAAAAAGAAAAGAGAAAGACAACATTTTAAAGATGTAAAAAGATTGAATGAACAAAATAAATAAATAAATAAGAGAAGAAGCAACAACATCTTGAAGAGCAAAAAAAATGAATGAATGAAAAGAAAAAAAAAAGAAAGAACGAAATAAAGAAAAAAAAGAATTAAATAAATGAATAATTATTAAATATAAAAGAGTAAATTAGCAATTATTCAATTTTTTAATGACATAATTTCAAATATAAGTTAAACAGGTATATTAAAAGTAACATCTCATATAATTTTGTTATTTTCATTTATCCATCATTATATATTAATCATTATTTATTATTATATTTATTGATTCAAAATAACACATCTTAATAAAATGTTCAAAGCTAAATACATTAATATATATTAAAAAATGTAAATTATATATTTATATATACAAATTTAAAATAATAAATAAATTGTTTCATACAAATTTAAAATAATAAATAAATTTTTTCATACAAATTTAAAATAATAAATAAATTTTCATATAAATATATAAATAAAAGAGTTATATATAGTATCATATCAATGTATTAATGAATTATTTATATGTATGATTTTATTGACAATTGATAAAATTTATTGATCTATATTGTTGAGCAATCACTAAAGTTCAATCAATAATTATTATATTTTAATCATCAATCAGGAATAATTTATATTTAGAGGATAGTTTTATTATATATATATATATATATTGATAAAAAAATAAACAATTTAAAAATGGTATAAATAAACAGGATGTGTAGAGAGATGCACCCCACATTTAGTAGAGAATGCATTAATAATCCAAAACACGAAGAATCCAACAATTAGGGCTTTTGGTTGGGCCATCAATTATATAAAACACGACAAGTCGAGTTAGAGCTTTTGATTGAGTTGGGCCATCTTCCCCTTTCCCATGTGCACAGCACTCTCAATTATTACCAAAACTGGCATCAACGACTTGTACCTTCCAACTAAACCAAACCTATCTTGGTCCACTTCATGCCTCTCATCCCCACACCCCCAATGATCCCTATTTGCGCACGCTAAGCAACACCATTTTTATAGTATTTAATATTCTAATTAAATTAAATTAAAATATTATTTTGTTATTCAATTATATTTTACGAAAACTGCCGTTTGGCAAAAAATGATTTTAATATAAATATTAATTGAAATATCTTAATTTTGTAAAAAATATATAATTATTCTTTAGAAATTTTAAACACTTCATCAATATTATTTTAAGATTTAAAGAGGCATCATTTTAAATAAGACAAATCAAATAATTACTTATATTACTTAAATTAAGACACATAATCCAGAGATTAGAGAATATTTAATAAAAATAATAATATTTATATTTTCAAATGTTGACAAACTATTGATGAAATACTTAAACATGCACACCCTAGAAACGGAAAATCATTGAACAAAAGAGCAATGGAGGAACGGGGGATTAGTTCAGGATATTGCTAATTATGGGATTAAAGATAAATTAGCAAAACAATTAAAGGTGGTAATGCAATAACTTAATAATAATAATAAACAATAAAAAGGGAAAATATATAATTGAGAGCCAATAAATGCATTGGTGAGCTAAATTGAGGAAGTAAATGAGATTCCAAATCCAAATAGCAAACAGACAAAAGGCCACGGCTACGAAATCACTTGCAGCTTTTTTTTAACTTCTTCCGCCGCATATTACGTGGCGCTTTCTCGCATAGGTTTCTCTGCTTTTTTCCCCCCTCCCCCTGTCCTTTTCCTTTTCTTTTTTCTCTCTCTCCGAACAAAACTTGACCACAATTCCATACCCTCTCCTTCTCTCTCGACCCGAAACTCACACCCATTTCAGATTTCTTCCAGTCATGTCGTACGCCTATCCCATCTAAAAGGTAAATTTCTTTTAAATTACAGTGACAAATACCATTTCGGTAGAATGACTTGCATGCCATGCAAATGATCAGACCATTTTCTATATTAACACAAAGTGGGACAATAATGGGCAATCAAATCCAATAATTTAATACCCTAACAGCAGTGTGTTTGCATACATAGTAGTTTCCAACCTCTTATTTCACTGTCCACAATCGATAATAGTTTGTCTTTACGTACTTTTGCCATAAACGGACAAGAAGCTAACTGGAAGTAACAATCAAAAATAAATATGCTTCTCCACTTTCCATGCTCATATATTAATCCACAAATACCTTAATTCCACCTTGCATTTAACTATACTGATTACATAAAACCTTAATGTACATTTCTCGAACCAGTTACCTTCCTGTTTAATTAATACATAAATATCAAGTGGAGTTGATCATGTATACATTTTTATAATGCATGATTAGACTTGCCTAGAAAGGTAAATTACTTGACGCTTTTTAGTAATCAATTATACCAGCAGTAGCAGTGGAAGAGTTGATTCAAGATTCTTTGCGTTTTCAAACTCCTTCTGTTAGTATTATTATTCTTAAACTTCAAGTTAATCCTGAAACGAATTGATTATCCTTCTTAATCTCGTCTGTTGAAGTGTTAATTGACTGGTCTGGTCAAATCGATCGACTGTTACATTGGCAAGAGTCAACAACCTGCACATGCAAAAGAGTCCATAGATATGACAGGCTGACATCTTTTAATCAAAGTTAGTGCACAGATTAATCAGATTTACAGCATCATTTTCATTAGATTTTGGAGTAATCTAAGCTTGAAAGAACGAGAGAGAATCAATGTGATGTAAGCAATCGGTTTACAATTTTTCCTGATTCTTGATTATTAAAAGAAACGATCAACTTCTTGATTATAATCTTTTTTCAGAAAGAATGACCTGAACAAGAAAAGATAAACCGTACAAGAAATTACCAAAACTACATCTCAATCAACACAGAGCATAGGGCATCACCCATTTGTACTGTCAAGAAAGAAAAATAAGATCTTTCACTTCCTAAAAGCTTCCATATCTTATGGACCTTTTGGGCAATCAATATATCTGATGCGCAATACTGGAAAATAGGATAAAAAAAAGATTCAGAAAAATAATAAGAACGTTCCTGTATAATTACTGAAATACATAATTACGCAACTAAATACGAATTAATCACTTTAATTATGTTTTTTAACCATGCTAATTTCGGGGTGTTTTTTTTCTTGTTTTTATCTTTTACTATAAGAGAAAAAAAATGGAAATTTTTGGAAAAAGGGACTGAAAGTCGTACGATTGCTATAAAACAAAAATATCAGCTTCTATACATATCATGATTGTTCATTTTCTGGTTGTTTTAATTCCTTCATACAGAAAAAGAAAGGAAGAAAACAGAAAAATATTCATGATACCAAAATACCCCCGTTTTTCCCCCTAAAATTACAAAAACAAGTGAAGCTACTAGGACGAAAATGAAGAGAAAAAAGTGGGTATTTTGGGGATAATATATATAATAGATTCAACTGAGAAAGAAAAAGGAGGAAGAAGAAGGAAAAAATGGAAATTCAGAAATGATACTAATTATGGAGAGGATCTGGGCAACTGGGTACTCGTCTTTTGTTATCTTCAAATCCTCTGGTTGATGAGTTGAAACTAGAACCTAACCTTCCATTGAAGAATAACTTATGGAAAAGATCAAGATTCCTTCTGCTTTTGCCTGGTTTATGATCATCTGCTGAAATGATGTTACTATTTCTTCTTTCTTTCAACTTTTCCATATTGCTATTGTTATCTTCACCAAGTATTCGTATTGCTTCTGCTTGGCAATCGCCGCAAGCCCAAATCTGCAACAAGAAAATGAGCATAACACCGACCACCACCGTCACTAAACAAGTAGAATTACAGAACAAGATTCTCCTGGAGCTGGGAAACGACATATCGCTTTATAACCCACATAAAAGAAAAAGAAAGCACTCCACCTCCACCACCACCTCCTCCAACAGCCCTTCAAATTCTTTCTTTCCTCGTCTATTTTCCTGTGTAGAAAAGAAACTCTCTGAAGAAAGGTTTAGGGTCAAATACAATACATTTGGTTGCAGTGAGTGTGTCTCAATATACCTATTAGTATAAAAGAGGTGACGGCTAATGTGGGTAACGAGGGGAGGCAGAGCCAGCAAGCAGCTGTGCTAGTATTAGTACTCGACTCCACACTGGCCCACGTGATAATGAAATAAGATTTCTCTGGCATATATTATATATACAAATTTTTGTTCATATGCATATAGAAAAGGGTCACAGTAGTTAGCGCTGTAGCCAATAGTGAGGAGTAGTAGTAGTTGCTGCATAAGATAAGTCTCATTATTATAATTATCACCACCATTATTATCATCCATCATAATTAATATTAATATTAACAATATTATTGCTGGAGTGAAGTTGACTAGGTTGCTGTTGCAGCAATCTAAACTGGGTCTGAGAATCTCAGCATGTCGGTAATTGAATCCATGTCTTAGTTTACAAGAGTTTAGAATTATGTCCCTGAGGTTTCCATATTGTACTTTGCTTTTTCAAATTTCTTTTCTTTTGGACCATAGTAGTATAAATGGGCCAAAATAATTTAATGGGTCTTATTTATTTTCCATTACATTAATCAATTAATCATGAATTGATAGTGGATGCAATATCGTATTTGTTTGAATCACTGATGCAACAATAATTTAATGATGTCCGAAGTTAGCTTTCCTTGTTCTTAAATAATAATGATAATGAGAGACTGTTAGGTAAATTTACACCCCACTAGCAGGAATTCAATTAACATATAAATTAATGAATCTAAACTATAGTTTATTTTATTTTATTAAATTTAAATGCGAGTATCCCAAAAAGGATCATCAACTTTTAGCTAGACATAAAGTTTATCACCAACTTTTTGAAGATCAGATAAAAATAAGCTTTACCCAATGGGGCATGCATGTGGAATATCTCCCATTTGAATATATGAAAGAAGGCAGAAGAGAAAAAAGACATGCCATAAGACACATGATGATAATTAACCTCCCACTTGATTTAGTTGGCTAAATTCTTATTAAGCGATGATTAGCTGAATTAAATACAGGAATTTTTATAGAACTTCACCCGTCAATTTAAAATATGGGTTTTGACCCGATTGATTGGATAAAACATTCTACGTATCAAGTAAGATGGGTCAGTAAAATTATGATACAGAAATTAATTAACTAATTAAGAGAAATAATGAAAAGATTAAAAATAATAAAAGATTCGAAATGAAAACACGCGCCGGGTGAGGGCTGAAACCAATGGAGGAAGGGAGGGAATTAATTAGGGAGATCGAGAGGGGTTGGCCGGGAATCCCGCGCCGGTGTTGGAGACTTTGGTCTCCATGTCTCTCCTTCCTTCGTACCATCAAACTGATCCTTTTATTTATTTATTTATTTATTTTATTAGATGCCTTCTTATGATTTTCCATTTAATTATGTGTTTAATTTTTTTTAATTATTTTTATTTTCCATTTGAGCCATTTGGCGAAATAATTAAATAAATAACATGAACCGTATAAAAATTGATAAAAAAGAGAGACATTTTCTGCAGGGTGTAAGAATTTTATCGATAATGATGATAATATGTACGACTTTTGTATATATTTAGTTTGACTAAAACGACATTAACAAAATTAAAATATTATTTATTAATTTAACTAATCATAATTAATTTATACAGTCTGGAAATTGTTGACAATAACATGAAAATGGAAAATTTCTTATGAAGTATTATAAGATTGTACAATTTCACATGGGAATTGCATCCTATGAGGACTCACATGGTATTGCGTGTGGATTTTTAATTATAAGAATTCCAAGAAATGGATTTCAACAAAATGGCAACATAGCCTTTAAATTACTCCCAATTTTAATTCACTATTTTCATGCATGAAATCATTACCCGTAGTCATCTTCTAAATTTGTCCATATATACACTATCCAATTTATTTTTTGAAAATAAGAAATAAAAAACCCATTTAATGTATTTATGTAAAATAAAAATGAATCCCATAATATATTATTAATATCGAGTCAGTTAGCAATTAAACCCGGTTTGAAGCAGACTATAATACGGTAAAATAGTAAACAAATCAGATTTGACTTTTCTTGGTAATTATAGGTGAACCCCAGCAAAGCAAGATTAAAAGAAGGGTACAACTGCCATTTCGAAAAGAAACAGAGAGAGAGAGAGAGATTTAAGGAAAGGTCATTTCCATGCAATAAATGGACAAGACTAAGCAGCAATGGCTCTGTAAATATCTTGAAGCTGTCTTCTAAACACAGGTAACTTTGAATTAAGAAGGAAAGCAATGATCTTTATTATTAGTTTAGAAATGATATAGACCGTACGTAAGAGGTGGGAGTTTGAACTGCGGAGGTGCTAAACAATTTTCGTCTTCTTGTAGGCAGAAAGAGAGCATTAAAAAAAGTGGGTTTTGTTTGGGTCTGTCACTGAAAAGAAGAAAATGAAACCCAAAAAGAAAAAAGAGAAGAAAATTGGACCCAACTGCAAGTTTGAGAAGGAGAAAGGGAAAAGGTGAAATCTTTTTTTAGGAATTAAAGTGAAACAACTTCAAAGGGGTTATACTTGAAATTTGTACTATATCTTAGTGTCCTTATTATTTTGCATGTTTTTCCACTTAAACACGGCATTTTTAATTATCCTCTTAGCCTGTCCTTTATTACATTTGCCGTTTTCTTCTTGGCTTCACACACCCCTTCTTTTGGCCCATTTCTTCTTCCCATTCATCTTTATTCGTATATATATATATTATAATTGTGAGGTCAACAAATTTAATTTGATACTCGTTCACCAAAGAAATCAACCCTTTTCTTTTGTATTGTGTGTTGTACACATCAGGATTTTGTATGTAATATCACCACTTCATTTCCCCTTTCTGAGAAAAATGACAAACATAACTTTTCTTTAGCTTAACAGATAAATTATATCATAAATCAACTTTTCCATGTTCGTAATAAACATGTATATATATATAAACAATGCATGAAAATAACTTAAACAATTACTTGATGAATTTATCAATCAGAGAGTTGTCATATTTGGTTTGAATACAGAAAGAATTTAAATAAAAAATGAATCATTTTGATGTTTGGATTCTAAAATCATTGACCAAAATGATAGAAAAATTTGATGATTCCAATAAGACCAGTAGCTCTCTTGCTGTAAGCTTTGTGGGTGTATTTGATTTCTAAGGTAGAACAATTTTATAATAAAAAAGACAAAGGGAAAAGGATTGGCTTGGATTGGTGGGCATTTTTTTTGCCTGTATAGAACACGATCGGTGTGGCCATTCTTGTGGTCTTTGTCAAGCATGTTGCTGCCTGTACAGCACCACGTGAAAGGATCATCATCTGCTTTAAAAATCCTTTTGATTTTCTGATAAATGCTTTTTATTTACTTAAAAATCAATTCCCATTTCTTTTTTTTTTTTTTGAAATTATTATCGTTGTTGTTGTTGTTCCATGACGATTCAAATAATGTCCTTTCCTGACTGACAGGCGACTGCTGCTAATAATATTACAAATATGGAACAAAGTAACAGCCTTGTATGAGAAACATCAGAACGTGGCTTGGTGTTACTCTTTGTTATTTTCTAATTTCTATTAAGATGGCATTCTTCTTCTTTGCTGTTCTTGAAAATATATTATCTATGATTTCTGAACTGCTAACGAAGACGTAGAAATGTTTGATATTAAAAACCCAAATGGTCAATATAATATCATGAAATCTCAGAACTGATTTACCCTATTGATTATGTAAATATGCCAAAAAGAAAAATAAAAGACTTGGATAGTGGACAGCTCCTCCAATGGCAACAATTTGCACCCATAACTAGTTCATCATGTGAGACTGTTTTGCATCGACCAATCAGGACCTCCACCGGCTAAATGCCAACACAGTTAATTGTGACCTTGTAAATGTACTGCTTAGCCCCACGATTGTCTTGTAAAACCATTTTCGCTGTTCAATTTGCCAGATCCCTCAGTACAACTACGAGACTGGTTCTTTATAATTGGTTCTTCTCTTGGTTTACTCAAGTTTTGAACGTGTTCTGTTCCAGTCTGCATTCATTTTTTCCTACTTCTCTCGTATATATAAATAACTGAGTGGGAACATTTACTAGTGACTGACTTACTGTTCTAAATCAGGACTGTTGCTTCGATTTTGAAATCAAGAAATCCTTGTATTTCTTAGATTTATGGACCCAATTCAATTACTTGAGATAAGTAACAACTAGAAACTGCTGGTTCTTTTCGCAAGGACTATAAATGCAATGCCGATAGTTTAAAAATTTCCTGTGTACTATGACCGTATCTATGTGAACTACATCACTGAATCACTGTATTGCCAAGCTTTCTGCTTGCCAGACCTGCAACACCGATTCATCTGATTGTTCAAGTCAGGAGTTTTTGGCAATTGTGTCACTGCCAATTTATGTGGAACCTAAAGGCTGAACAGACAGACAAACAAACCAACCAACCTCTCAGATGGGAAATGAAATGTTTATTTGGTGGGTGGTTTAGCCTCTCATCAATGCAAGGTAAACTATTCATGCTTCAGAACTTGTACGACAGGCAACATATGTTTACGGATTATAAGAAAATCCGGAGATGATGATGTAAGTAATGAACAAAAATAAGGTATATTCTCCAGCACATCACGATAGTCGGACTTGCATTTTGACAAGAATAAACCCCCCTATTCTTTTAATCCCCATTTTCTACCAGTCTTTTGAAGTTCGAGTTTTCACCTTGCTTTCAAAAGACTACAAGCATTCATAACTCGTTATGGCCACTATAGATCACTAGATTAAGAACAATATACATCAGTTCATTTTTTCATGATACAATCACCACTAGAGACTCAACGAATCAAGAAGCAAAACTTAGCCATCGTCCACATATGACTCTATGCATACCCGGTCATCCCCACATTTGAACCAGTGCGATTTGCTTTTTGGACTGTCTTGGGGGCTGTAGCCTTGGAGAAATACATATAGTAATATACGTTAAGAACCATTGTTGCAACCACAAACACTGCTCCAGCAATAAAGACACCTTTCCTCAATGATTCACACGAGAAATTTTGAGCATATTTGGTATGGTATGCGTTTTTTGTTGCACCGGCAATAAGACAAGCTTCTGCAATCAAAAAAGTCAACCTGCACACACAAATGATGAAAAAGGTCTCAAAGGATCAGACACTCGTAATATTCTGTTCTAAATCGTGACATAAATGACAGAAGTAAGGATAATTAGGTACTGTTTACAAGTCCAAAAATACATTGTTAATGCATCAATCTCCCTCGTTAAAATTGCTTGTGATAATATTGCATTATGTGAAAAGTCTCACCATGATGAGATGAAATAAATGATGGACCAAGCTCGATCTCCTCCTGGGGCTAATGGTCTTCCAAAACACATGCACTTTGACACGCCCATCAACAGTGATTCACTTGAAAGGAGAAATAAGAAAGCTCCCACTCCATAACCGGTAGCAACATCAGATTCATAGACGCAATACGTAGCATTTGCTACATCATGCTCAATATGGCCCTGCCATTGAAAGAATAAATAATCCAATTGAGACCAACAGAAGGGAAAGTATGAACATCGTGATAGATTGCAAGTATTGGTCATGAAATTCCTAAGTATTTCACCAAAAAAATCGATCACATGCATGTACGGTGCAGTGCAGTGAGGAAAGGATCCATACTCGGCAGGATTCTGCAGTCATTACACTGCAGATTTTCTTCGATCCCCGTTTATGTTAACGAAGGCAATATAAGGTAATAACTTCACCTATGTAATTCGGTAATTTATCTAATAATGTGCAAAAAGTCCACGAATAAGGCAAAATAACATACTTTATAGCCTTAAAAAACTTTTAAAAAATCTCAAATCCAGACAGGGGTTAGTTGATGCCATATTAATTTTACCAAGCTTGGTATTTTGGAACCCATGTTTCTCCAAAATCCTTCACATTCCAACAATGTTATACCAAAATCTTACAAGGCTCAATGTTAAAAGGTCGGTCCTCTAGTTAAACAGACAACAATTTCGTAAACTTCTACAAACTCATAGCAATGGAAGGAACTCTCAACAGAATCAAATTACTCCGGAGACCACCATTTTAGATCACAGTTTCCACTCATGTCTTTCCAGGAAGTTTGGCTTTTATTCAAGTATTTCCAACCTAGTACACGATGAAGTTCTGCTACATCTGATAACTATTCTTGGACATGCAGTAGAAGAGAGACTTACCAATTTCCAATGTACTTGAAGCGTTAAATCATTTTCGATTTTTAAAAATCAAAATTAAATTTTTAATCATTGAAAACTGTTTGCAAGTAAGATTCTTCGATAAGACAAAATATCCTTCTTGCCAAGCAATCAAAATTCCGAAGTAACCATGGTTTGGTTTCTTTTAACAGACATCCTCGCGTGGGATTAATTCATCGGCCAGGCTCAGTGTACCATAATGGGTAGGAACTTAGACACTCAACACAGGCCTCGGCCTAATTGAAAACTATGCATTTGTACCGCATGATAAAGTCGCCATAATTGCGGCCCTTGTCATCATCGCTAACTCAAGAGCTCAAAAGAGAAAAGCTCTAGTTGCAAAACCGAAAATCTCCAACTATATGCCAATATTAGAGTTGACAGGCACGGGCTAAGGCTTATAGAATTGGTAAAGACGCCAGCACTTTGATTCTAACATGCATGTCATTATTCACCTAAGACTGCTACCAAAATCCTTAACTGAGGTGCGAATGTGGTTAACTACAAATCTACTAAACGAACAATAACTTCAAAATTCCTAAGGAAAAAAATGGAAATCCCAACCATTTCAATCATAAAAGGACACAGATCTCCAATTTCTAAAGCCGAAATAGATAAAACTAAACCAAAAGAAAGACAACGGAGGAAAAAAAAAAAAGCGTAAGAGCAAAAAGACATACAACGCTTCGTCTTCTCTCAGCAGCAATGGCGAATCCAAAAGCCACCAGGCTAAGTACCACAACCAGAAGATAAACTAGACTCGATCCTCTGCCTTCTCCCATTCTCAGTTTCCTTTCCTAGATTCGATCAGTTGAACCCGAGATGGTTGCTCCTGCTCTGCGCCAGTAGCTACTTATGTTTCACACCACTGTTTGCCGCTTTCCTTTTTTTTTTTTTCTTTTTTTCTCAGGGGCAAGGCTTTTTTTCTTATGGACTTACTTTTGTACGTATGGACATTTGTGAAAGTAAATTTTCTTTAGACTCGTTCACGCGATTCTCTGGACAATTTCTTCACGTACCTGTTAAAGGTCGAGTAGGGTCCACTAGAGAATGAACGTGACAACACGCGAAATTTAAGGCCGTGGATAAGAGTGAAATCATTGTAATGAGAAGCAGGGTTATTTATGGAAAGACACTGTTTGTCTTTTGATTTCTTTTGATTCCGTTGTCGAAAAAAGACGTTCTTTTTGGAGGAAAAAAGAAAAAGAAAAAGAAAAAGAAAAAAGAAATATGCCCTTCAGGTAAAATATTAAAAAAATAATTAATTAATTACCACTTTAACGGGAATTTCTTTTAATTTTATCAATATATACTGTGTTAATGTATTTTAGAATAATAATTATTAAAAAAAATGTTATGTTTGGTTTAATTGGGTTAATTTCTTAATATTAGAACAATTATTCTCCGATTTTATTGATTGGAGCGCAGGAAGCATCTGCTGCCGAACAGGCTGGAACCAAATGGGCATATGCCCTAAATCAAAAAATTCAAATCCAACTTCCTGGAAGAAGCGATTGAGAGTTGGGCGAACCGAACGGGTGGAGACTGAGGACTTATAATAAGAATACGAGGAGACCTTCACTGATGCAATGAATATTTAGTTATATAGTGTAATAGTTGAAATGTACCTAAAGCACAATATTTGATAGGGTACCACTTTGAGTTGAACATAATGTCAATCTGAAACAGTATGAGGAGTCAAATCTTTTTAGGTATGGTGGGAATCGAAGTCCATGCTACTAAGATTATGCTTCGCATGTTCGGAAGTCGTAAGATAATTTGAAATGTAAAGAAATACGAAAGATTTGTGGGGAAAAATATAAACCAGATTAAATTGTTTCTGTTAAAAAGAAGATTCAACTCAGTATGGTTGTGGTTCTGTCTGAACAAAGTTACCTGCCACCTATATCAGTTGACAAAAGGAATTACGTACTTACTAGTAATCAATTTCGATGGATTGAACAAGTTTCAGGCACCATACCCGAAAGAAGTCGACCACCTTCTTCGCGAAGGGATCGCTATTCCCGTTGCTTGGAAGAGAATGTTTTTTGTTCATTGGCTTTGCTAATTATGTTTGTTCATTGCATTCATCAACTCCACCTTAATTAGAGTGTTAAGAAGAAATTCATGAATCTTGACAAGACATCTCGAATTCTGGAAATTTGTGTTTCCTGATTAGCAGTTTATATTATTCATATTCATTAGTAATTAAAAGAACCAAACAAATGCTAAAATACAATGGAATTTCCTCCAACTCTGTCTACTACATTGTAAGTAAAGGCTCCTCCAATGTGGGAAAATAGAATAAACCAAGAAGAAATTACTATAAGCTTAATCTAGCATCAGTAAACATGTAGGAGTAGAGAACTTAATTGAGTGATCCTTCCATCTTCTCCTGTTCATGGATTTGGTATATTAATCTCATTCACGTTCCTCAAGTTCCAAATATCATAATCCCAAACGACATCACTAAACATTTCACTACAAGCATCTCCTAAATACTCCACATCCCAAAACGGCAACCAAATTGATCCCCACGACATTTGCTCATCGACAACGTCTCCTCCAAACCAACTCCACTCTCCCCAACCCTCCCCCATTCTTATCCCGCTTGAGTTTTCCTCTTCAATCTTCCTCTCTTCATTCTCATTCTCCCCACCCTTCTTCCCTTTCTTCTTCCTCCTCCCTACCGCATTAACTCTTGGTTTTGTCGCTTTGGCGCCTTCACCCGTCGTGGCTTTCACGTTCTGATCCCCGCCCACGTATCTTTGCCTCTTCATTGTCTTGAAAGAATGAAAGATTTCAAGAAAAGGGTGCTGATTTTTAAGCTATTTATACGCAAATGACAACAAGATAAAAGGCTGTATCTGTATACGTGAAGGAGACGGTAAGCGATCATAGGGAGCATGAGATATCACATATCACATGTTGACATGCAACTTGGTTGCTTACTCTTGTACAACATGTTGAATTAATAATAATTATTATGTATATTGACAACCATACCCTTGTCGACATACAACATTTGCCCACAAACTACTATTCACACGAAGCTACTTGTGTCATTTCAGACCAACAAGCTTCCAAACATATGCCTCCTTTCATTGAATTGCGAGTAATAAAGTAACCAACTTCGGATCGGATTTATAGAAATACAGTTCATCATCTGAAATTGACGTTCAAACAAATTTAACGAAAATTGACAATTTCAATAAAGATTTTTTTGTTTGTGTGAGTATATGATATCGTGACCCCATTGCTGCAAAAGCTTAGCTAGCACCACCCATTTCTTTTCCGCTTTCTTGTTGGTTCTTTCCATAAGCGACTCTTAAGGGTAGTTGAATACTAGTAAATGTGCTGATGAAGGGGCAGGACCAGCTTTTGCCTTTTAAAATGGTCTCAGTTCATATCCTTCCCACCTCCTTGCTTATATCTGCTTTCTCCCGCCATGTTTGTTCTTACTTCATCTTTATTCTTCACCAAAATTCGTTAGGGCAACTCTGTTTTCATCTTATTTTTAGTCAAAACTGATCATTGTCGTCGTCACTAATACCATTAGATATTTAGAAAATTCATATTACTTGTTTAATCTTCGAATCTTAATATTTTTTTTATAAAGAAATAGTGTCAACAGAATCTGAAATTCCGTTGGCAAGTTTACAGAGAAGATGTGACACCAGTGGACCTAGCCATGTGTGACCAGACGGCTCTGGCCCATCTGTTAGGCTTTTGGTCAGGAACCGAATTGATTAATACAGGTAACTTTCGAGACAGTAAGATCCAACCCATTAATTAATTCACTGTTCAGTTTTGTGATCGATCTTACGAAATTCAGAAGAATCTGAAATCTAAAATTATGTGGGTTTGACTTTCAAGTCAAGTTAATATATTTTTATAGCATTGGAAAAGGCAATAATTTGAAGGAGTGATGATTTCTTTAAATCTGGCTCCTTTTTATATTAATAGGCAGCTTACTTACTATACAACCATACCATGGTACTCGATGTAGAGGAACCAATAATTAACAGCTGGGGGAAATGAACAGAGAGAGGGGCAACAGCTGTCGGGGACGCGTCTTTACCTTTCAGCTAGAAATGCGGTCTGGTGGTGATCATGGAAGACAGTCCATACATTTTGAGCCACTGATGGGAGGACCGATTCTTCTTTTTTGCACATTGGCGTGATCCATAAGCGAATATGATTAAATTCATCATCACTCTCTTTATGTCTTTTTATTATTATTATTTTCTGGAGGTTTCAATTTTTCAAGAAAAAAGATGGTGATGGATGGACGAAAGGAAACGAATCATTCCATTTATAAAGAAAAACAAAGGGTATCATTATTTACATTACTACCACTGCTACTCCATAGACTCCATCACAACTTTTGATCATTTTGTACAAATTCCCCTTCGTAAGCCGCTCATTGAAATGCAAGGACCCAAAAAGGATTTAACCAAAAACAAAAAATAAGAAGATTGATAAAAATTATTAGATCAAACCCCAAATCCCATATATATA
The DNA here is from genome assembly GCA_948192965.1 of Dalechampia spathulata. Classification (NCBI taxonomy): domain Eukaryota; kingdom Viridiplantae; phylum Streptophyta; class Magnoliopsida; order Malpighiales; family Euphorbiaceae; genus Dalechampia; species Dalechampia spathulata. Next base: position 5,182 of record CANYBF010955143.1, on the reverse strand, counting down.
TATATATATATATTTGTTGATCTTTACCTCATCACAAGATTCTAATAACTACCCATCATTTTGTTGACAACCCAAAGACTCACTTTGACTTGAAGGAAAAGACATCGTTTTTACAAAGAAAGAGAACCCTTTAAACATTATTTACACTAGGCAAAAGATCCCCTCTCAGCTTCTTTTTCCCCTTTCCCTCTCATGAGAATTTCAAAATTCCTCACTCTCACCCTCACACTTTGCCAAATGATAGTTGTAACTATGTACTTTTCTTCTTTTTTTTTTTTGGTTAGAGTGTATTTTTAACTCAATTCGGCTTTTGATATTCTCTCTTAGGCCAAAGCAGGAATGCTACAATTCCTGCGATCCCTGTCAAGACAATCAAAACCCTCAACTCTAACCGCTGGTTTGTTCCCAAAATTGGCCCTAACACACCCTCCTTTCCTACCCGATGAAGTTGGAGATGATGATGACGATGATGGAGATGATGATATACCTGGTGCTGATGGAGGCTGAACTGGCATTGCCATAACTGGTATTACAGGGGAAAGCTTATCATCCCCAAATCTAGCATCTTGAATTAATGGGTTAGCTACTCTGCTCGGCGGCGACCCGCAAAAAAATGGAGGCGGCGACGAGGCTACTTGTGTACATGATGATTTATCCACACTATAACCATCCTGCGCATCAAAAACAAGATCAAAACATTCGCCCAGACCAATAATTCATCAATTGGTCTAATAATCCAGTAACTAAAACTTTTCCACGTACATACTGCAGTAAATTACTTCGAAAAATGAACAACCTTAACGTTTCTTTTAAAATATCACCACTCATATAGGGGCCGTCTTCATATATTTAAATACGACATAATAATTCAAAAAAATTAATGAATTTAAGAAAACTTAATTACCTTTGTGAGCATGATGTCCAAAAGATCATTTCCTGCTTTTGATTCACAAATCTCTGCTTGATGGCTGATATCAAAATAATATTACACAACTGAATTAATCAAAAGCTGAAAAATTTCTCAATTTTTTTTTTTTGGAAAAAGGAAAGCTTTACATGGCAATTGTTAAATAAAATTACCTGAGATACCACCTGAGGGACCTTAAAGGATGGTCGTTGACGCACGGGTTATGAACACCGAGACGTCTGGGTTTTGGACAAACCACCGGATCTCTCCTCTCCGACATGGCACCAGAAACGGAGCTCCATATCTCTTCTCGGGTCAAAAAGGCGCTTGTTTGAATCGCACACTGATTCATTTTCCTCGTCGTGTTTTCCCTTCGTAAACAAAAATAAATTCAAAAAAGCACCTGGAAATGAAACATAAGCCGCACAAATTTAGAATATCTCTTCTCTGTATGAAGCTTTCATCTTTAAACAGATCTAAGATCTAGTCCAATAAAATTCAATTGATCACAAACTTAAGAAGAAAAGGATTAAAAACAAACAGATTAGAGCTTTTCAATATTTTTGTACTGAATTGTTAAAAAATTTTAAGAAGAAATTAAGAATTGGATTTAATTTACGAGGCAGGAAATAGAGATCTGCGGAAACAAACGGGTAAAAACATAGATCTAAGACCAATTCTGACCAATAAAACAACTTGAAAAGAAACTAACTTCTTGTTTCAGACAAAGAACTTCAAAAAAAAAAACAGGCAGGAAAAGCTAAAATAAAAAATCAAATTACCTTATAGCTAGCAGCTAAATCTGTACATATATCGTAATTACAAGTATAGATGATAACAAGAGAAACAAGAAACGAAGAAGAAGAAGAAGGAGAATGGAGAAGGGAAAGATAAGAGAAGGGACGGTCCCGTTTCGTTTTTATAGAACAAAAGACTACGAAAGCATTAAAAAAAAAAAAAGAAATATTATATACTCTTATTATAATATTTAAATTATTAAAAAAAAAGGGAAGAAAAGAAAGTCGCTCGGGCATGCTATTGGGCAACAGCACAGCCATACGCACATGTTTCTTTTGTTTTAGAGATAGAGAGAGAGAATATTTTCGGATTATTTTATTATTTATTTGTTTGACGCAATTTTTTAATGGTGAAAATATCTGTTGAAAATAGAAGATGCGGGTGTGGGACCGTCCGATGCTATGGGTAATGTTTATAATATAATATATATTATTATTTGATATTGGGCAATAATAATAATAATAAAAGGATGGTGGGGGGAGGGAGGGAGAGGATAGAGAGGATGAGTAGGATGGTGGCTTTTGCAGAGTGTCATGGGTCCTAGGCCGTTCATTTAATAATAATTGTAAATTGACAACAATCTTTCATTTTCAAAACAAAAACAACAACAACAACAACATTATTATTAAAATAATAAACAATTTTTAGAGTTAGAAATATCACGTGGAGGGTGTTGGTTCCAAGAAACAAAGAAAACCATGTTTTCAGCTGTCATCCTCATGAAAACGATAACAATAACCCAACAAAACGACATCTTAGCCACGTTTCTTCGCTTTACTGTTTTTACACCAACTGCTCTTCTGCTCTTCTGCTCCTCCCCTCTCCCCCATCTTCCCCATTCCCTTCACTTATCATATTTGTACGAGCTCTGTCTTAGGCCATCAAGTTTTAACATAACTTTAATCGTAATTCAAAACAAGATTTTAGGTACTTATTTAATAACTATATGTATTCATCTTCATAAATGAAACCAGGACTTCAACAGTTAGGCGTTGCTATTAAGGTTGGTCAGACCCATCTTGTCTTTCTTTCCCTTTTTTCTTTTAAAAAAAAACAATTCACTCGCATAATGGGATGGTTTCTTTCATCAAAATGGAGGAATAATTCCAAATAATGAAGGACTAAATTGCCAAATGTGTTACATGATTCCCAGGATCCCCACCATCCTCTTCCTCTACCATTACCACCCACCAATCGAGGCGTGACAAATTGGTGGATTTAAAGTTTTTGGGTCATGGACCAGCACGAGTAAATAAATAAAATACATCTGCACATAACATTGTCTTTAATAGGCGGAATCAATTAGTAGGTTGAAATAAGCAAAGTTTGAGAGTGACAACATATTCAATCTATCATCTTATTATTCTTTCCGGCAATTATTTTAAAGTCTTCCGAGGCCCGGTTTCCATTTTCTTTCGTGGGCTTCAGGCTTCTCTTAGTGATTGATTATACTTTCACCGTTGCTTCCCCATGAATCTCATCATTCATTACTGCCAAAGGATTCTTATGTAAAAAGTTTGATTTTAATTATACTGTCTTTGTAAAATCTTATTCATTTAACTTTCTCACACCCTCGTTTCATGATCATTGTGAAATTTTAAAGTTGTAAACAATGGAACAAAAAATATTACATCATTTTTAAAAATTAAAAATATAATGACTTTTATAAACAAATATTTATAAAAATAATGCTTTAATATTTAATAGATTTACTATAATTTTCAAAACGATTTACCCAAATTTTATTTTAGAATTCATAATTCATATTTATTATAATTTTATTATTATTGTAAAATATTAACTAACCTGTAGTAAGCCCAAACATATTAACTTCACAGTTTGGAGTTGACACTTGTTATCCAATTCTTCAATGGATGGGCCAAACATGGGCCTTTGTTCAGTCTCTAAAATTTTGGAATTTTTAAAGGGCTTTTCCATATATACACGAAAAGATCCAAAAAATTTTCAAAAATATGAAAATTTGTATTTTTTTTATAAAAATATCATATGGTTAAAAAAATATATATTATATACTAAAAGATATTATTTAAAATTTTTTAAAGATATATAATAAGTATTTGAATCAAAAAGTCAAATTTATAAATAGAAAAATATACTCTTTATATATTTTAATCATCATTAATTTCAAACATTTTTCATATTCAAAATCATGATAAAAATACAAAACACTAAACTAATTAATGGATTTTATTTTATTTCCATTTATATTTATTTATTATTAAATTGATAAATTTACTATGATGATTATTATTATTATTATTATTGTCAATTTACTACTTTGAACGTATGCAATCTGTTAATGATTAATAAACCTGATTAAAGAAAAACGGATTCATAACAGAGTTAACATTTACATAATTGAATTATTATACTGGTAATATTATTGAATAATATTTTAATGGTTAGATATAACTTCGTTCTTATAGTAAAAATAATCGTAGTTCAATAAATTATCTTGTTGTTAACATTTAATAGAAAAAATAGAAAATAAATTTAAGGATAAAATTAAATAAATATCATTAATGGCTGTTTTGGTATTGTAAAATGACATTTGAAATTTTAAGCAAATAATTGGAAATGAATGAAATAAGTTGCAACTGTTTACTCATTTCAGTATATTAAAATAATTAGATTTATCAAATAATTTAAGTATTTAATATTTAATTTTTTAACAGATAATTTCAATTTTTATTAAGTAACATCTTAATATAAAAATCACCTACCAAGAATCAACTTAACATTATTATCTTAATTGTTTTATATTTAATTTTTTAATAATATTAGTTTTACTTATTCTTTGACAACACTTTGAAATAACTATTTTAAGAAGAATAAAAAATTAATTTACTTAATTTTTTTTCCAAGAACTATGGTGTGTTGTTCTGTAGATATGCGAGTGAATGCATCTGGTTCAAGAAAAGTGTATGAGCCAAATCTTTTAAATTGTTTTTGTACTTTTGAATTTTGTAATTTACACATAAAACATTGAATTGTCAAGTCAAGTACAAGGTATATACGAAAAATCCAAAGCATATATATATATATATATATATATAATGGGTGGACCTTTTCAGCCATTAGAAATTTTGAAGCTAACTTCTTACGTATATAATACTCGACGACAAAATATATACCCATGTAGCTCAATGGAAATTCCTTATAAATATGTCATTTTTTAAAGAATATATATGGTTATATATATATATATATATATATGTCCTTTGTAAAGAGGGAGAGAGAAGAAGAACAAGAGAGGGGCACCCAGATCCAAGAGCATAAAGACATGCATGATTTAGGCAGCTTTGACAAAGATCTGGCTTTAGATTCTCCGTATGGTGATGCAAGGAAAGGCAAAAAAAAAAAAAAAAAAAAAAAAAAAAATATTAATGCAAAAAAAAAAAAAAAAAGTTTTAAAAAAAAAAAAAAATAAACAGATTGTACCTTTAAATTTAAAAA